>VZTL01096116.1:0-11449 GCA_013400535.1 Scopus umbretta | reverse complement strand
TGTGGGAGTCCCATCCCAGAGGAAAAAGCCAGGAGGGGCTGAGTCAGCCAAAAAACCCACAAAACACAGCCAAGAGAGGATGGGCATGGAGGTTATCTAGTAAGTGCAAGAGTCTCCAAGGTTGACGTCTGTATCTCAGCAGTTACTTGAAGTCGTATGGTCACAGAAGAGTGTGGGGTTTATGCACTGTTGGCCAGAACCAAAAGAGGTATCTGACTAGGAAGAGATGGGCTGTGTCCTGGATTCATTGTCGATAAAGGCCAGTGTGGGCCTCATTGAAACTCAGAGAGAGCCTCATTTTGCCAAATGACCCTCACGCCCTGTGTGACCTGCACTCAGCTTTCTCTGCCAGGGTGCAGGGTGGCCGTGCTTTGCCTTTGCCCTGCATTGCCACACTTGCCTTCATTTGCCCTCCTAGTTTCTACAAGTGCTGGTAAGAACATTTGTGAGGACCGAACATGAGACTCCTCAAGTTGGAGAGGCTGTTGTGATGGACAAGCAGTGGCAAAACTCACATTGCCACGGTGAGCTCAGCCCAAGGGGACCAGAAAGCTGCCACAGGAGCACCACGGGCATTACATTTCACCATGGAAAGGTTTGGATCCCCCATGAGAAACAGGCAACAGTGTCCTGCTTGCTGCCCAGGATGATCAGATACAACCAATAAATGGCCAAATAAAAGGAAAAGATGCAATACACAAAACAAGGCAGAAACAATGGGGCCCTGAGATCCAGTAGCCAACACCAAGGCTTGTTCTCAGACCCATGGACGAAACTGCATGTCTGTCTTCTGGGACCTTGGCCATATTTTTCAGCAGGAGCCAGCCCATCATAAGCCAAGCCGAGACTGGAGGATGATATAGTCATATCTCCCACACAGACATAGGAGACATTGGGAGCTGCCTGCAAAAGCCCAGCATAATTTTCGCTCTTGCCATGGTGCAGAGTGAAGAGTTAAATTCTCTGCCTCAGCAAGAGCAGAGGGCAGCTCCCAGTCACCACCATCTGCTCTCATTCACGCGTGAGCTGTGCCGGACAGCATTCAGTTCTCCACTTACTCCCTTTGACAAAACGAGAACTGCTGAGATCACTTATAATGAAGGAGAAGAATGGCTGAGCCCTTTCCAGCATGCACGGGAAGCTGGGCTGGCTGGGAGCTCATGGGGAGGGGAAACATCTGGTCAGAGGAGAGGGTCCTTCCCTCTGTGCAGCCCGGAGGGTGCTGTCTCCTGGGAAATGTCTCACTCAACTGCAGTGGCTGCCGGCATCATCCAGCCAGGCCATGGCCTGTGTACTACTGGTTGTACATAGAGCACCAGTCTCTCCCCAATGAACTTTTGCTCTGCTCCAGACCAGCAGTGACACTGTAGTTTAGCAATCTATCCCATCACAAACGACAATAATCCGGGAGCAGTCTAAGAAGCCCCAAGAGTCTGTCTGCACCGAACCTGGCCAGAAGTTGCTCGGCTGAAATGTGTTGTTGCAAATGGGCATGAACAAAAGTTGCAACTGCTGGAGGGAAACAACCCAAGCCTCATTCAATATAAAAGGGAGGGCTATTTTAAAAAAAATGATCCATTGTCCTAAAAAACTAAACTGTTCTATAATTTAAAAATCACTTTTCATTTAGACTTTTCTGTCCATTTATACTTTAAAAGATTTTTTTAAAAGGTTGGAAGAGGATAAAGTATCCATAAATTATTCAAATGAAATGTTTAGATTAATTCAGACTAAGTATTTTTTTTAATGGTCTCTTCCATGAAATCTTCAACAATTTGTCCTAATTCAAGCAGGAAATTGTTTCAGATACTCATGAACTCACGGGATGGGAAGTGAGAGCTAGTGAAAATCAGCTGATAATTGCTCGTCTAAATCACTTGGCAAGAACTCATGAAAAAACAAGTCATGCCAAAGAGAATCAAAATGGGAAAAGTAAGCTAAATGCATACCAATGAATTCAGCTAGCTCTGGTCTGCAGAGGCCAGAGGCTTTAGTGAGCCATGGGCTTTTCTACAAGAGGGTGATTTCTTCCTTGTCTCCCCTTTTTGGCTCATGCAAATAGTTTGTGTGTCTTTCCCCTGCCTAGAGTTTGTTTTCTGGAAGTCCTGGCTGTGCAAACAGCTGCAGCTCCGCGGCGCCAGTTCCTGCTCCCCTCTTTTAGATGTCTAGCATGCTGCAGACCAGAAGGAGCTCTTAGACGAGGTGGTGGCAAAGGGGACAGGTAAAGTTTAGAAAGCTGAAGCAAGCAAACAGGAAGCGGTGGGGGCAGGGGACATTCATGCTGCTGCTTTTCCTCCCATGTCTCACCCAGTGCTGCACGGTGCTGGTGGGGCAGAGGGAAGCATCAACAGTCCCGCTGGAGCCAGGAGAACCCTCACTGAAGGGCCACATTGCTGGCATCCCCCGCTGCCCTGGTCTCCTGCTCATCCTGTCAGCTCTGCATCATTCTCCTTGGATCCCTCCTACTGACCCCTTCCCATGGCGTTTTCCATTTGCCAAAGCCACCAGCAGCCTGCAATCGTTTCCACACTCGTTTCATAGGTCAGGGGTGAATTGTTTCTTAGGAAAAACAGGCCAATGCAGCACATTTCCAAGATATCCCAGAAACCCAGCTAACTTCCCTGCACCCAATGAAGAAATGCTTCAGAAATTCCCCTGGCAAGGTTACCCAGTAGTCTGAAATATGGTGACTATTGCCCTGTTTTTCATATCCCTTGCAGGGTGACTCTCTACCCTGACTGCTGGGACCCCTCCAACTCTGCGCTGACTGTGTTTTGCAACCCACATATTCCAGCAGGAGAGTTGTCCCCGGAGGCAATGTCTGTGCCAGGCAGGCAAAGCAGCTCGCTAGGTGCCCTTGTCTAACTTAATTCAAAACAAAGCAGAAAGAGAGCTGCAGTGGGTGTTGGGGTCTTCAACTACAGCCTGTCAGCTCCTTGCAGAGAAGGTTTCATTCCCCACCTCCACACTGGAGGTCCACAGTGAGATTTTAAACAGTCCCAGGTGTTGACCCTGGGGAAAGGAGATACAGCAGCCTTTCAGAGGCATTAGCCAGCGGGAGCTGGATGGCATAGCTTTATGCCATGATGCTGAGCAGTTATAGCTCTGACACTGACTGAGACCCACATATCTCAAATCCTTTCATTCTAAGCAAAATAAACCATAGCAAGAGCTTAAAAGGCAGCTGACAGCATCTCCAGGTAAGAGACCCAGACTACAGCTGGAATCGTGGCTGACGATGAAGCTGATGATGAAGATGTGTATAACCCAGAGGAATTTGTTCCTGTGCACCTCCTGGTTTCAGTATTTTTCAGTTAGCTCTGGCAGCAGACAGTATGAAACTGTACAGATATCTGAGCACTGCATTCCACGTAAAAATGAAACTAATCAACCATATGTTTTTAAAAAGAGGGTAATAACAGCCGGCGAAAATAACTTGCAACTCCTTTGACGCTTGAGGAGCCAATCTTGCAACACTGACACCCGAGGAGACTAGAGATGCTGGCTGGCATCCAGCAACTCCCGTTTTGGGGGATGGAGACCTGAGCAACAAGCTCTTCAAGCCCTAACACAGTGGCCAGCACCAAGTGATCCCAGATCATTCCCAGCTGGTTGGTGCTTACAAAGTCCTCCAGTCTTGCAAGGAGAGTCAGTGGACTATGCCTTACCCGCCACCGTCAATGCACATAGCCTGCTCTGCTGCTCTGGTGCTGATCGGCAGCACCAGTGATTCTCTGGACCACTTCTGGATGAAGATACAGTGTTTTCTATCACTGAGAGCCCAAGGCCATAGGTGTAAAATAACTGCATTTTTCATCATCCTCGCTGGGATAGACTGTCCCAGCTGATCATAGTCTCCCACACTACTCTGGCTGGTGGGATAGGTTTGATATGGTCCCTTCCCTTCTAAGCATTGGGTAGGGAACATCTGCCATGCCCAGCAAAGGGAGTGCTCAGCTCTCCTAGGCAGGTAAATCTCAGGACTGCTCAGTGAGAAGAAAAGGGGAAGACCAGGCCAAGCACATTATTTTCCTGTATCTCTGCAAGTCACTAATAGGCAGAGGGAAACACCAGCAGCAAGTGGCCAGCACGGGTGAAACTGCTCAGCCTGCCAGCTGAGGCGCATCCACTGTATTACAGGGAGGCAGGAGTCGAATCAGGCAGCTCAGAGCGGAGCACACTGAGCTGTACAGTGTAAGACAAACAAGACAAGATCAAGCCTTGCACTTGGAAACAGCTGCAGGAACCACAGCAGATGACATTGCTCTGCAACAGTTTGCAACTGTCAGTTAAGCATGCACGGCAGAAAGAAAATGCCAGCAGCACCATCACAGCCCAGACACCTCTGGGAGCAGCTGGCCTGGGTGCTGCAGGGGGTGAACGCAGAGATCCTCTCATGTTTGAGGTGGATTTGCATGCTGGAGCCGGGTGACTCCAGAAACAGTGACAACAGCACTGGAAGAAGAGCTCAGGCAATAGAAGGCTGTGAGGGCAGACTCAGGGTGAGTGGGGTGAGATGTGAACTAAGCTTCTGGCTGTATGAAATGGCTGATTAGAAAAGATGCAGCTTGTGTTGGTACAAAGACAACCCATGGCAAGGCACCCCTCAGTGAGGATTCAGGGACCATCACACACAGACATTTAGAATGTTGTCCATGGGATGGAGAAGATTCCAGCAGTTACAGAAGGACAATAAAGCAATTGTCTATACCATATTTTTGGAAAAAAAAATCTAGATTTCAAACAACTCCAAGAACTCATCAGGATTCTTCTCCCCACCACTGGCAGAAAGGGACAGCCTGGCTCAGTGCATCAGCAGTCCTGCCGGTGCAGCTACATCTCCTGCTGGCCTTGCCCTTTCCCCTACTTCAAGCATTGCATATAAGTCAAAAGATTAAATAAATGCATAATAAAGGGAAGATTTTGGTCACAGGGAGAGGGCTGGGGGGGCGCAAATAGTACCAAATATGTGTGCCTGATGCGTCACTGCGAGCTGGGGCAGGTGCACTTAGAAAAACAGAGCCCATGTTTGTGCACTCTTAAGACTGTTGTTGAGCTGTGTTTAGGACACAGCAGGAAACGGAAACTCCTTTTTATGATGTGGAGGCTACTTAATGTGCAAGTAAATCACATTTTATCTAGTTAATAACATCAGAGCCAGGGACTCCAGGCAGGTCTGGGTTAAATAACCTAAACTGCAATATCCATATGTCTATAACATTTGCTAATGTCAAGGCAGCAAAAGGTGCAGAGGTTGCACGTGGATAAGGGCTGCTTCTCAGACTAAAGAGGGCACAGAGGTGCCTTGGAGTGCAGGGACATGCAGCCAGTCACCCCAGCAGCCTGAGAGCCTGGCAGTGGGGATCCCATTCATCCCCATAGCACACAACAGCCCGCAGACTAGTGCCTAACACCAGCCCTGTGCTAGCAGAAGAGAGTCAGTGTGCATAGCTAGGTTCTGACTTACATACACACGCACATAGTTTTATTGCAGGAAGCCATGGCCAGCTGAAACCGGCTACAAACCATTTAATCTTTATGCCCACAGGGTCTTGGTTAATGTCTCTAACCTGAGCACTCATGGGAAAATGCCTCCACTGCAAAAATCCTTTGTAATTTATACTCCCTTGAGCTGCTAGAAGATGTGGTGGTGACTTGTGGCTGCGCAGCTCCAGTCCAGCAGTAGAGACAGAACTGACACTGGAAGGCTTGGTTAAAGGCCAGACTGCTGTGTGCCTGTGTGCATAGGTTTAAGCAGTTTGCACAGCCATTTGGCTTTAGCTGTACCTCTACCAATCCCTGGTGCACCCTACTTGCCTCTGAGGCAGGTGTCCAAACCCTGTCTGTCTGCCTAGAAGTCAGACTCCAGGAGCATCCACACGGCAGGAGCTGTCACCTGCTAGTGTTTTTGTCTATAGAAACAAAAGTGCAAACAACAACAATTAGAAATGGCTGTGGACGTCACTGAGAAATGCAAAAAATTCCAGTTCCAGCACAAGGTTCAATGCAAGATCATCTAGGAGGGGAAGGCAGCTTTTAGTTTTGACAAAGGTGATTCAGCTCACACTCAGTCTCTCCCAGGTTTCACTCGCTCACTTTCATACTCCCATACGAGCACCAAGATGCGTGTGCCCAAGCAGCCCAGTCAGGACCACTTGTGGGGCCATGGGACATAAGGGACAGCAGCTCTCAATGCCTCATCACACCTCCTGGATTCTCCTTAGATGGGTGGCTATGCACTGGGTCTTGTGCATGCTTCTTGTACCCTTTAGGAACAGACAATGATTGTGATCTTCTGCCTCCTCATCCTGTCCTGCCTCTGTGAGTCATTAGGAACCATGCTGATTTACTCAAGCTGGTTGGGCTCCTTTCTGGGTGTAATCTTTCCTTTGTTTTAAGCTGTCCTTTGTTTTACTGCTCCAGATGTCTTGAGAAGTTGCATGCTGATTGCTCTGCCTTGATGACCTGCTGATCTAGCAGATCAGCAAATACCAGTCTTTTAACCCTTCTTCTCACTGTTTCTCCTGCTGCTTTCACATCCAGACATCCCCATTCAGGTCAATTTTAAGTTTCTGTTACAAACCTCCACAGTCTGAGCTGAACTCCAAATTGCTGACACAGCGTTACAGAAATCCCTAAAAGCACAGCAGGCGTGGGTTTTTCATTGCATTGCTTAGCACATGAACAACCACAACACCCTTCCCTCTTACCAGCTCCTCGGAAAGCTTCAGCATCAGCATTAAAAGTTGAATTTAGCCACTCGTTCTCTCTACAGAATGATGAGGGGGCATCAAAAGACTATAGCAAACAACCATCTTGTTTGCCATGATATCTCTTTTCAAATCACTCCTTTCACCAATTCAGTAGATTCCTGAAAAAGCCCCACATTTGCTTTGTTATATTGTGTTGGGGCCCTGCAGCTTTTAAACTGCACCTCCTTCATGTTTAGTTGGATTCGTGCATGAACAGAAAAGATCTGATTTGTCTAAAACAGATGAGATTTGGCACAAATCCTATGGCCAGGAAAGGTTCTGCAAGGTCATACATAGTCTGATTAGCTGGGGTCTCTTTCCATGTGGCATCTCCACTCCCACCTGATATCCATGTATGGGATCATTCCAACCTCTCCCAGCCAAGCTCCTAAGGGTTTCTGCATACAAGGCCAAAAGCAGAAGACCCAGGTGGACCAAGGAGCACGAAGCCATTTGTCATGGTGCAGCTGTACAGCTTCTGGTAACCACCCAGCCACATGGAGAAGCACTTCCAAAAATGACCAACAAAAGGTGAAGCTGCAAAGAAAGCAGAGAGAAATAAGAATAGGTTGGGGGAGACCACCAAGATTCCCAGTGCACCATGAGAAATCTGAAGAAGTCCCACACACCCTACTGGAAAGGGAGTCCAGCAGCGCAAGATCACAGTCACTCATAGCTCATCCCTCAGCAGCACCCAGACACACTGCTCGGACAGTGCCGGCACCTGTGCACTTTAGTCCTCCCTCTTGGCCTGGACCCCACAAGAAACCCCAGATCCCACAAGAAGCCAGGCTGTTCCAGGCTGGGAGGTGAAAGGCAGACATGCTGGGGACTACACGCAGGGGACCCCACAGCCTGTCCCAAATACCGCAGACCAGCATGAGAAGGAATGCAGTGCCCGATGAAGCTGAGCAGTTTTATTGGCTCTCCTGTGACAAGGTGCTTGAAAAGGATGGGTAGGAATATTAGCAGAGGAACGGTGTTCACCAGAGGAGAGATGGAAAGGAGCTGTGAGGAAGGAGCTGTCTCACAGGGTGCACCAGGAGAATGAGGCTCATGGAGGGACAGTGTGTCCCTCCCTCTCCAGCTTTTTAAGGGAAGAACAGCAACAACCATCAGTGCCACAACTCAGGATGCTCCACGCAGAAGAGCAGAGAGCCGCTGAGAGCTGCAGAGCAGGCATCCTCCATCCCCTGTGCCTGCAGGGTTAGCACATATGTCAGGGGGGGCTTTGATTTTCCTTTCTCTTTGTGAGTGGACACACGGGACTCCCAAGCCCAGAGGAAGCTGGTGGGTGGCCAGGGCTGGTGTCCCCAGACTAGCAAAGGGGGTATTTAAGCCAAATGCCCCTTTGAACCTGACCTGGCACCGTGCTCTTGTAGCATAGCCAAGGCATCTCTGCTGTCCTGGCCAACATTGTCCCCATCTGGGCCACCACAGGGACCATGTCTGTGACCTCAGGATCTCCCTGCCATCGATAGCTGCTGCTCACGAAGCCACCAAATGCCCGAGTAGCTCCCACACCCACAGACTGAGACCGAGGTGCCAGAGCTGGCCCAGCAGGCCAGCCCAGGTTGCAAATCTGAAGCTGACAGGACAAGCCCTGAGCAGACAGGACAGCATTCCCGGGCAGCAAGCAGAGCCTCTGGCACCCTTCATGGGCTGTTCTCAGAGGGATTATGCTTGCAAATGAACTCAGCCAGCAGGGACTCCCAAAACAGCCACTGGGCAGTCAAGGGACAGTTCCCTGCTTCACTCCCACCTCTTGCAGTCTCTGAATCTCTATCATGGTCAGGAAGATCCCACCTCTGGTCCCCCAGCCACAAACCCTGTGAAGGGTCTCACAGGTACAGCTCTCCTTCCCTACTCTTTGCTTCATGGCAGATGCTCATGCAGCTCTTTGCAAGGTCAATCATCTCAATCTTTCTTTTTTCTTTTTTTTTTTAGAAATATTTTCTTCCACTTAGAAGCTCCCCTGCTCCCACAGAGCTCAGAGAAACGGGTCCCGTTCTTGTCTGCAGGCATACACTGATAGCAGACAAACTCTGAGAGCTCTTCCAGGAGGGTGTTTGCAAGGTGATTTCAGCCATAAAAACATGGTGGGTCGGGTGTGGGGTTTTGCTTTTTTTTAACGCTCCTCATTCTGCACTTGGATAGTTGCACTGACTTACAGGTTCCCCGTGTCCCCGTGGGTTTACATCTCCTAAGGGAGGTATGGCTCTAAATGTGACTGCCCGGCTGCGTATGCAGGAGGGATGTCCTCTGCAGGGTGGACGGAACCTGTGACTTGCTCTAACCCCAGGCAGGCAGCCCAGGTTGATACTGCCATTTTTCTCATACTGCCCAGGCATTGTGCCCGATCCTGTGGTGTGGTAGGAGGGCAAGGGCTGGGAACCCACCGTCGCAGTGAGGTGGGACATCCCTGCTGGAGGTGCGGGGCAAGCTGTGGATTTCACTGTGCTGTCAGTGAGCAGAGCGGGACAATGCAAGGGGAGGGAAAGAAGCCACTGAACAGCCCTTTTTGGGGAGAGAGGGGTTAAAGGATGGGCTGTGCTGAGCTGCAGGAGGGAGCCTGGGCTTTTCTCAGCAGAGCTGAAGTTAGAGCAGGGCCCTGGCCGCACCAACACCCCCTCTCCTCTGGCAGGATGCCTTTGTGCGCAGTTTATGCATAATAGATCCTCCGAGGAAAGAGATACTGTCTCTTTGCTCCAAATACAATTTCAATTAGATGAATAGCAGCATAATCCCATAGAGGAGCTCAGCTGGGAACTGACCATGTGAGAGGCAAGCGAGCCCTCCCCCAGCCGAGCAGTGAAAGGGGACCCCCCCAACCTGCCGGCGAGGAGCGCTGGGCCCCCAAACCCCCCAACAGGGACCATCTGCTCCCGCAGCAGCCCCTCCTCCCGCAGCCCCCAGCGAAGAAAGAGCAAGGGCTGCCAGTGCCTTCTGCAAACAAAGGCAGCGCTTCCAAGCTGGTGCTTTGAGCCCCCAGGACAGGGGACGAGGAGGGAGCGAGAGCCCCAGAGGCTGCCGGGGAGTCCCCTGTGCTCCGATCCTTCGGGCAGGCGGCGTTGGCAGGAGTGCTCCAGGAGAAGATGGGGCAGGGAAACAGGGGGAGCACGATGTCCCTCTGCACCAGGTGATGCCACCACTGGGTAAGAGGAGAAAGGAAGGAGGAGAGATCACAGGGGACTCACTCCAAACTCTACTCCTTTCTCCTCCTGCTCTGCCCCCGGTACATCCCAGGGCAGGGACTTGCTTCTCCTGCCATCCAGGCCAAAGGACAGAGCCGCTCCACCATCTGCCAGCAATAAACATCGCAGCAGTGCAAGTGCAGAGCTGAGAGCTCTCTTCCCTCTGAACCTCTCTGGGCTCTCGGAGGGAATTTCCTCTCTCACTGAAATTCTCAGACTTGTCCCTAGTGCCAGAGAGGCAATTTGGGGAAAGTCTTGAGAAACCTAGGTTGTGCAACAGGGAGTTTAAAGCTATTTTCAACCCACAAGGCAACTGACAATGGTTTTGTCAGCAACTATTACCAAAACCCTCCGGTCCACTGTTACAGCAACCCCTACAGCAAGAGTGCACCACATGGGTAGGACATCACTCACTGCTCCACAACAGATGCGCTCGGCTCACAGGTATCAAACCACCAGATCCTTGGCTTTGCGGTGCTCTCCTCCATGCCTTCAAGCATCCCAACATCCTTCAGAACAAACCCCCCTGCCCGGAGCACCCTTGGTCTCCCTGCCTTAGGACAGATGGGAGAGCAGTTATGATGCTGCAGCACATGAAGGAACATCATCCCGTCGGAGGGGCAGCTTGGCAAGCTCTGCAGGGCAACAGTGAATCATTTTCTTGCTAAAGTCAACAGCTCTGAGCCTGAATACACACAGCTGGGCACAAAGTGACTAGAGATCACATCTGCTGAATAAGAAGGGGTCATTGTTATGCTTTGTCACCCATTTCAGAGCAGATAGCACTTTAAAGCCATTTGGTTTTGCACTCTGAATAGTTAAAAAGGTCAGGCACTGAGCATGGGCAGTGGGGTGTTTTCCCAGCGCTGGAGCGTGATGTGAATATACCCAGGTGCGAATATTTGTCTGAACATCCGCTGCCTTCCCAGTCCCACAGCACGGGAGGGGAGAGCTTTGGTCTTTCCCACAGCTGGGACCTGGTGCACGTTGTGCTTTCCCTGTCCCCGCTAACCCTCCGACCCTGCCGCTAGTTGCTGTGCAGCAGGGCTAAAGTCAGCGACGCCGCGAAGCCAAATAACAGAGCTGCCGAGAGATGGGCTCCGGGGGGACCCGAGGGCTCAGAGGCAGGGCTCAGCCTCACCCCGCAACCGATGCCTGTAATTTACTGTTGATCTGAAATACAGCCAACACATGCCAATGAAACACCAGTTATTGGTCGCCGGTGAAAGGGGCGCTGCTTTCTCCTGCTTTTTGTGTCCCGGGATGCATGCTGGAAGCGCTGGGCGCAGCAGGCACCCACAGCCAGCCAGGCGTGCTCCCCACCACGCTGCTCCCACAGCGCAATTACAAACCCAGACATAAATCATGGTTAACCTTTGCTCTCTCTCATATGTTTGTCCAGAGGCCACAGAAATATTGCACAAGACACGTGATAGCCAGAGAAACAAAAATAACTTTTATTAAACTGTCCCAGAGTGGGAAGGGAGGGGAGGGGAGGGGAGG
>VZTL01096111.1:0-14760 GCA_013400535.1 Scopus umbretta | reverse complement strand
CAAACAACCAAACCTTCACTATCCTTTTCTACAGCCACCTCTGAAAATTCAAGCCAGCCCCACAGCACCGTCCTTTCTCAGAGCTCCTCAGTGAGTGCTGGCTTTGCAATACCAAAAGCTAGTGAGCATTTAATCTAAGCTGGCATTTTCCCAAACTTCAAAGTCTCCGTGCACTCTGGAAGTGGAAGGCAGTGGTTATTCCCCCAGGAGCAGGACCACAGCCCACCCATCACGGCTGGCAGGGGCTGCTCCAGGGGCGCTTCCAGCCGCGCTGCTCTCACCTCCTCTCCCGATCACACAGGGAGATAGTGATTCCTCAAACTACTTTCGAATCAAACCTCCTCGCCTTACTGCCCTGCAGCGGATTTCGAGCACAGCCAAAGGAGAATATTTTATTAGAGTCCCCTCCATGCTAAGGAGGTGCAAGAAGAAAGTTTCTCCTGCAAGCCTTCCCAAGTCCCATACTTAGCAAGGTCTCCCACAGCGAGTCATTTGCGCTATCCCAAGCAACTGCATGAGTACCTATGGATGTCAAGAGGGGATGGGCAGAGCAAACACACACTTCCTAGGCCAGGAGTTATGTTACTGGGTTTCTGCGGGACGGATGCAGTTATAGCAGACACCACACTCCAGCAAAGTTCCCATTCGGAAATCTACTTAATAGATTTCCAGCACCAGTCACTCCCATACAGCTCTGACAAACAACACTATCTGCCCCTGACAGCTTCACAAACGATGCAATCAACAGCCAAGCGTAATTTTCAAGAAATACAAATGAGAAAATATCTGGTTGCCATGGTAACCCCAAGAGCTGGACTAGACTTTTGCAGATTCCCAAATACAGCTACATTTTGCCAACGCAGCAGGAGCATGGCACCCAGGACCTCATTCGGGGACAGCAACCAGGTATTGCCGAGGAGTATCGGCTCTGTCGGCAATCTGCCCAGGAAAGCTCCACCCTCCCTAACTGACTCCAGGGGATTCACATTCGCGGGGTCAGTCGCGATTTGTTTCTCTCTCGCGTCACCTGCACTTTGGCGCCGTGGCCTTCAAGGCTGACCGGTCTTATGAGCAGAAACCACAGCGAGAACTGCGCTCGCAGATCTGTGCTTTACGGCTCATCAGCAGTGTCTCCGACAGTTTGCACCCAGGAATGAAAGTTTCCAGCCAAGTTACCAAGCCCCTGCAAAACAAAACAAAACGCTTTACCATCCTTTTTGGGTGGCTGTGCCGCAGGGCCCTGCGCCAAAAGGGGGACAGGGCTGCCGACCCACCGACCACTGCTCCCCGTCAAGGCAGTTTTCACAGGAAGCCTGGTAATCCTTGGCCACAAAAGACAAGGAGATTTTGGGGTGCTGATAAGGAGCAATCAACAGCAAAGCAGGTCCTGGTGCTGGCCTGAGGCAGCCCCTGTGAGAGGCCAGCCCTGTCGCGCGTTCCCCAGGCTGGAGGACCCTCTGGCAGCAATGAGCCTGTCCCAGAGGGACACTGGCACTACTTGAAGCTTCCCTCAGCTTTTGCAATTAATTAAGGTGCCATCACATGCCAGCAGTTTACACAGTTTGTAAGTCCGCCTTCGATGACATCTCCGGCCCTTCTCTTGACAGCCGACTCCACTGAGCCCCCTGCCCATCTGAGGGGCGGCTGGGCTCAGCCGTGCCCAGAAGGAGATGCATTTCCCAGCAGGTTTGTTCCTGCTGGCTATCCACCATCCCGCTCATTCCCTGGCAGCAGCAGGGAGCAGCTGGTGTGAGCTGGGACGGGAACCCCCCACCCCACAGAACAGGAGGAACATCTTGGTTAAGCCAACATCCGCTGGCACCCGCACAGCACGGGGCCAAATCCTGCTCATCTTCCTCATGCCCCGCTGCTCCATCTCTCTCTGCAGCACACATCTGGGATGCACCAAAGCTGGGGGGTTTAATGCTAACACCATCGCATAGATAGGTAACAGTATTTATCATAAGGTTTTGTGGTTTGAGGTTTGGTTTGGGTTTGGTTTTTTTTTTTGTGACGGACCTCACTGCCACAGCCAGTAAACGTTTATGATTTCTCACTGAGATGCTGGAAGCCTTTTTTTTGGCCCCGAGATATTTTTGTTCCCTGTCAAAGGGAACCGCTCTGCAGCATCCCTGCCCCGGGGCAGGAGCTGCTCCGCTAGGCAGGCAATTAAAACAAAGGGAAACCAGGGTGGGAAAGGAGATGCATAAGAAAAAGCTCACGATTCAGCTGTGCAGGCTTTATCCTCCCAGTAATTTTCAGGGGGAAAAAAATCTTACTGAATTAACAGAGGAAAGGAAAGCTCAGACCAGCACAGCCAGCCATCTGAGCAGTCCAGATTAGAAACCGGGAAGGAAAATCCACACCAGGCTGCCTGTGCCGGGCAGGCTGCTGCCAGCTGGCAGCACCAGCGTGCCCTGGCAAGCTGCTGACAGCACAGCACTTGTCCTCGCAGCTCCCTTCCCTGGACATCCATCAGTGTATTTCAGCAAATAAAGAATAATAATGGGAAAAAAAAAAAAAGAATCAGAGGGAAAATGGTCCAGGCAGGCCCATGTCTCCACCCAGGGCCGGGGGCAATGTTGTCTCTACAGACCATGGAATGGGGTATAGGAGGGTAAAGACACTTGTCATCAAGAGACAATTATTTTTGTTCACTCTCAGGCTACATCGCAGACTGTTCACACTTACCCTGACTTTCATGTGTTACAAAGGAAGATGTTCAGCTCCCAAAAAACTCAAGAGACATAAAAGGACCCTCTGGCATCAGTCGCTTGCAAGTGATGGTGGCAGAGTTCTGCCACTGCCTGATTTCTCACTGCTTGCACCATATTGCAAGGCAGGATGGAGAAATTCAAGATAACAGGGAAGTTAGGGGTTATGGGACAAGGAGTACAAAAAAATAAAATAAAAAAGTTCAGCCTGAAGAGCTGTAGCTCCTCCCAGCCGTGCAAAGCCCAGGACTATCCATGCCAAAGGAAAGGGCACATCCAATGTTCCGCCGAGCACTGACCTTGCCAGATCCACTATAAGTTCATTAGGGAAGTGAAAACTCCTGTGGTTTTCTGAATTTTACTTTATTAGTGTGAAACAGAAGCCACTAGCAAGGAGAGCGGGTTGTTTTTTAAGTAAGGATCCTGGAGTCTGGGGAGAAAGCCAGGGGGGCTGCAAAACAAAGCCCCTATTAACTTTGGTCCCGACTTTCCGGTTGCGCATGTTCAGTTCTTTTTTCCTGGAAATGAAGATATTAATTGGAGCTGACAGCTTTCATAGGTTTCCCCATTAGCAATATTTTTAGCCACAGTAGGGCCCAAGCCTTCAAACGCTTTCCCAAGGGAAGGTTTTAACCTTTCTTTTGAAACATCTCATGCCGCTTGCAGGGAAAAAAAGAGAAGTTTTTGGCTTGAGGCATACCGGGCCCTGGCTGTGATGAACTCCCAGCTCCTCTCAATGGGGCACACAGGAGGAAACAGGAAAAGAAACCGGGCAGAGGCAGCCCAGAGCCCGGAGCAGAGCTTGGCATCGTGTGGCAGCATCACCCAGCGGGGCAGCCGCCCCTCCAGCACCCCGACCCTCCCTGTCCGGGCGACGGGCTCTGGGCATGGCCGAGCCCTAGGGGTGCTCTGCAGGGTGCGCTGTCTCCAGTCCCCTGTGGTGTGGCTGATCTCCACCACGGAAATGGGACCACGCTTCAGCACCAGTGCTTGGAGCCGGGAGCCCATTAGACACATGTCCCGTGCCATGCAGATGCCCGACCCCGCTGTCCTTGTGCCCGCAGTGGGCACAGGACCCATCCATGGGTGGCCTCTAGGGCTATGATCAAAAAGGCTCCTCAAGCCTTTTTCTGTTATAGATCGGATCCTACACATCGACATTTTGTAGGATCCAAGAATTTTTTTTTCACAGCTGTTTTCTTTGCGTACTGTTATCATCTAGATGTAATTTGTTGTTTTCAGATGAAGCAAAAGCCTTGAGAAATCATATTCAACACTGTCTCCTGCTCAGGACTGAAAATTATGCAACTTGCTTACTTTCCATATAAATATATGGATAGTATATATATAAAAATCAATTTAAAACAATATATTTTTGTGTATATGTATTATCCATTTTTATATTTTATATTAAATATTTAAAATATTTTAATATAAAAATACATAATATAAAAATACATAATCAGGAACCTGCTCCAAAACACATGGTCCACTTACAACACCACCGTTACCCCCACCAAGTTTTGCAGTTTCTCTCCAAGTGGAAATATATTTTAGCTGAAGGCCGTGCTGATACCCAAGGAAGTGGTTAGACACTCCCAGCAGAGCCTCAGTTATTTACCTCATTGTATCCAGTGAAATAGCTCTGGAAAGTCTTAGTTTTGAAATTCTATGTCTCTAAGATGGTGACATCAAGGGAGACCAGACAATTTTATGAGGATGCTTTTACTCATCCTTGCAGGCAGCGGCTGAGACGGGGCGGCCCAGGGCTGTCCCAGCTGCTTTGGTGCCATGAGACCCTGGGGCTTTGCCAGAGCGGGGACAAAAGGGACACATAGCTCCCAAGAGAGGCCAAGGGGCCGGAGGGGGAGACAGCCCCCTCTGCATGGGGCTTCTCCCGAAGCCGCCTGGATGCCACAGGCTGTGCAGGACTGGGGCAAGAGGCGGGGGGTTCACCCTGCAGGGAGCACCAGATTTACTGCATTTGACTGGGTCCAGTAGTGCCCCTGCAGCCATTTTCCCTGAAGGAGAAGCATGTTTTTGCCTCGATAGCACTGCCCTTCCCTTGGGCCCTGGCACCACCACAGCCCCACTGGCACCCAGGCCCCACAAATTCACCCACGTGCAAGGAGAAGGGTTCCATCACCCACTGAGCATCCACAACAAGGCACACTGGGGCTGCCACACCACCACACACCTCCCCAAAAATTATTTACCTGGTAGAAAAAAGTACCTCTGTGGTGCCAGTGCAGAACAGGAGAACATTAGCAACAACTGCAGGAAAGAGCACCATCCCACTAGGAAACAGGGCTGGGCCAAGAGCTGTGAGCTCTCCCTGCCCAGGAAAGGTTTGGGAGGGTGGGCTGACCCCAGCTGGTGTGCAGCAGCCCCTCACCTGCCTTCCTTGGAACTCGCTCAGCCCAAAGCAGCCAGGGCCAAACCCTGCTCACCTGCTGTAGGCGCGGATGCTGCGAAGCCCTGGGATGCTGGGTGCCGCATACACCCCATGCGGTGATGCCACCTGGCTGATGGAGGCTAGGCAAAGAGCAGATTGGGATAAACCCAGCTCCTTTCACACAAGACCCTGTGTCGCCGGGGAGTCACTGCTACTCGAGTGCTAGGAAGATGGAGGAGCCCGCACCTGCTGTTTGCCATTTATTGTAGTGGAGAGAAAAATCACGCACAAAAGAGGCATTTTGTATAACTTAACAGAAAATAACACTTTTCCTCCAATCTTCACAGATCAACGGGCAAAATCATTTCCTACACACAGCTATTTTTTTGTGCTAACAGTTTGGTGTATTGATAAAATCATGGGTTTCCTCTAATACACTGGGATAGTTGGTCTGAAACCCAAGCTCAGGCTGGGCGGGCTCCTTTGCTGTTTAACACAGCTCCCGTCGCCATTTAAACGCCCACGGGGAGGGTGAGCGCTGGGTTTGTCCCCGCAGCACTCCCAGGAGGGATTTTTGCAGCTGGGGGTCTGGCTGGAGATGCCGAGCAGCTCCACAGCTCTCACCGCCCATGCCACGTCCCGGCCATTCTTCCCCGGCACAGCTGGAGAGGTCACCCAAAATGAGGGGGGCACGGGCAGCGCTGGCAGCCTCAGTCCAGGGCCAATGAGGGGATCTTGCAGACGAAGGGGAAGGCTCTGCCACAGGCGTTGTCGTTCCAGGAGCGCAGTGCTACCCCCAAAAAAAACCAAGACATTAGCCGAAAAAAGGCGCGGGGAGATAATCATGCATCGCCCTCGGGACTGGGACCTCCTGCTGTTGCGGGAGGCTTTCCCTGGATGTGCTTCCATTTGTGCTGCTCTCAGCCATGCCCCCTCCCAGCATCCCCATCCCTGTCCTGGGGACGCTGGCGGGGATGCCTGGCCCTGGCTCAAACATGGTAGCAGGGAGACAGCTTTAAACAGAGGCCTGTACCCCACAAAATATCTACAGGCTGCCCATGGAGGGGGAGTCCAGGGGGCCTGGACACACCTGACTGGTCTCACTGGCAATGAGGGTGTGAAGTGAGATTTTTACACAAGCAGGGTCTGGCCCAGCTTTAGCGAGATGCCCCTGGCCTGAGCAAGGGAGGAAAAACCTGGCAAACTGATGGGTGTTTCCACGGGCCTGCTGTGTGGGAAGGGAAATAGGATAATTTGACCTTTGGCTAAATTCAGTAGTTCTTCAAAGTGGATGATGCTCCCCTCCTGCCACTGCTACGGGAGAGGGAGATGGGCTGTGAGCAGAAGGAAAGTGAGTGCGTGTGTATGTACGTATGTATATGGTAAAAGAGAAAACACATCCCTTCTCTGCAAAGAAAAAAGAAAATAATAATAAAAAATTAAAATGCAAATCCTCAGCCTGCTAGCAACCTGTTCAGAAAAGCAGGAGCTGCAGTGGATTTAAGTTATTGACATGCAAATAAGACTTCAGGTGCCCTGGATGCCTGGCACGGCACTCACCACTGCTGTGCCTGTACCAGATCTGCACGCAGTCCTCCTCCTCCGGGATGGAGTGGATCCCGTCGTCGGGCTGACTGCCGTCCCAGTAGTGGTAGTCGTAGGAGGAGCCGTCTGTCCACTCGAAGTGACCCTCCTGGCACGGGGCGAGCGGTGAAAGGCGGCGATTGCGGAGCCGCGTTTGCGGCGGGGGTCCCGCTCCCGTGCAGACCCCGTCCCCATCCCCGGTGCCACACAGCCGGGGACATTGGGAGAGACTGTCACCGCTCAGCAAAGGCCAAACAGCTTGCCTGGGTTTTAAAACTGCAAACTTACCCTAGAAAGCCCCATCATTCACGGTGTTCTCACCATGACAAGCCCAGAAATTAAACCCGTGTTTTTTTTAACACACCCATCCAATTCCATGTTCCTTTTCCTTTTTCTTTTCCATTCCCTTTGCAATATCTAAAAAAAATTTGCTGGCATGGGACTGTTCTCCTGATGGTCTTCATTTTTCTTTGTTACATATTAGACTGTGTGTTTCCAACATGTCAGTTTTGAAAAGTTGCAGAACAACATAATGAAACTTGGTGATTTTTGACATTGGAGATGTTTTCAGTTTATTTGCTCTTCTTGGGCCAGTAGTACAATGCTCTTTCTATTAATGCATTAATAAAATATGTAAGCAATTAGTAATTATTATTCTATTAATTTTAGTAACACTTTTCTTTTAAAAGCAGACTGAAAGGGATGAAATTACAACTTTCCCCCATGTGCTGCACAACAAACCCTATGCTACCACCAGATTAATGGGGCTATAAGGAACAAAGAAGAAAACCAAGTGGCTTTCCAGGGAGAAAATGCAGGGAAGTGAATTTTTCAAAACCGTTTCCCACATGATTATGGGGAGCCCTCACCTGCCGCAGGTCATTGAGTCCCGTCCAGATGTCGGTGGGGATGCCTGGCACACGGCTGTTCACCAGGTCGTACACAAAGACGTTTTCTTCCCAGCTGGCAAAACAGAGCAATACGGAGCCTCTGAGGGGGTACGTCAGGCAAATGGTCAGGCATGCCCATTAGCATTCACCCTACGCCATGGCCAAATGGGTCCCCCTCTTCTAATTGCTATTGATTACTTTCCCTGTGTCTGTGCAAGAGGTGCGTAGTGTAGGTGAGAGCTGGGGTAGAGGGAGCGGGGAAAAAGCCTGTGTAATCATGTTGTATTTCTATGCTTTTTTCAACAGTAAAAAATGCAGTTTTGGGAAATTTAGGGAATACTACATCAGCCTTCCTGCCAGGCCAGGAAAAGGCATTTTTTTATATTGCCTTTGTGTGCCCGGTGCATCAGACTTGACCCAGTCACTGCTGCCGAGGGATGCTCAGGCTGGTGCAGAGGGATGCTTAGGCTGGGACACAAGCCTGCAGCTGGCACAGAGGTTGTGCTGTGGGAATGGGACTTTGTCCTTATTTTCCTTCTTCCCCAGGCTGCGCCAGGGTGGCATGGCATGTTTCTGCGCCCCTCACCTGTGGATGGAGGCCAGCTTGGCTGATCTGATGCCAATGGAGAACTCGGCGCAATAGAGGTCGGCTTCAGCCCAGGTTTTGTTGATGGGGAAGTACCGGTAGCAATGACCTTCATATTCTGTCCAGAAAAGCGGGCAGGAGTAGGCGTGGACGGGCTCTGGCATGGCTGGGGGCAGAGCAGAGGACATCCAGCAGTGCAGCTGGGCAGGCAGTGGAGGGAGCACTGCCCAGCCCTGCTCCTCCCACCTCACCCAGGCAAATAACCACCAAACACACGCTTGGAAAAACCAACGGTTGCAGAAGCCGTGCAAAAGTTTGCAAAAGCCAAAACACATTTTGCAGAAGCCATGGGTTTCTTGCTTTTAGTATGTGCCTAAATCAGGAGGGACATTTCAAGCCAGTCTGATGTCATTTTAGGCATCTTAAAATGCCCTTAAAACTTAGAGCGCTTAAAATAAAGGCCCTGACATTTGCTACTGGGGAAACTGCGATAAGAGCTCCTCTCACCCCTATCAGGCACTGCCGGAGCCACCGTGCTGGGATGGGAGCTGACAGCCAGGGGCTGCCGGGTCATGGCCGCACTCTGCCCTCCGGCTCTCGCCCCCTGCAAGGCCAGCTTGCACCTCCTCCCTCTGAGCAAACCCCCTCACCATCCCCTGTGTCCCTGGGCCCCGACACAGCCACGCACGTAGGCACACGTTGGATTTCGGACCCATAAATAGCCAGGCGCATGCCGCCAGGAGCGGTGCCAGCCTATCTGCCTCCCGTCACCAGATAAGAGCTGGGCCTCCCTGCGGCTGCTGCTCCTCCCCCGCCATTTGTCAGCACAGCGGGGGAGTTACCCCAAAAGAGGCCATTTGGGGGGAGCAGGACACATTTCTGGAGCCTTTGCTCTTGCTGCTGTGCAAACACTGCAGCGGTGTTAACACTTCCCTCTGACCTCCTCCATGTCACGCTTCCCCCATCACGCGTGGGGCGGGAGGTTGTAGCGCACGCACACAACACGCCACCCAACACT
Source organism: Scopus umbretta (assembly GCA_013400535.1). NCBI lineage: Eukaryota > Metazoa > Chordata > Aves > Pelecaniformes > Scopidae > Scopus > Scopus umbretta. The sequence continues at coordinate 5,573 of VZTL01096111.1, read as the reverse complement.
AACGCACGTGGAACACCCAAATTTTGTGGCCCATAGACTTAACTCTCTTAGCTGCCGGGTTTTGAGCCTTGGGGAACTGCCAGGTCCCCCGGAGCCAGTTCCTGCATTCTCATGGGGTCCTGCTGGAGCGAGCAGGGACACGGGCAGAGCAGGGGGTTATGGCGCACATCAGATGCCATGAAACTATCCAAGCAGGTAACAGACTCAAGCCCAAAGAGGTCAGGGTAGTGCTACAGGGCCTCCAGCACTGAGGGGCTGGGGGGGAATAGCCTTCCCCAAAGGTGGGGAGAGCAAAACCCTGCCAGCGGCAGCGCGGGATGTGGGAGCGGCGAGGGCAGCATCGGCATGGGGAAAAGAAGAGGTGAGGTGAATTCAAAGCAGCTGTGGGAGCGTTCGTGGAGCCAAATCCTTCCCTGCCCCAGCACTGGCTGCTCCAGGTGACAACTTTGTATTTCATCAGCTCTTTCCACATGGGGATCTCTGAGCATTTTACAAACACCCACCAGCCAGCCCCCAGGTCCCTCCTATCACACACCCCTCCCAGGCAGCAAACCACAAATGCCAAGGGCTTTTTTTTTCCTCCTGAGCAAGATGTGGAGGCCAACTCGCCAGTAGCACCCACTGCGCCGAACCCCATGGGGCTGTCACCCCCTCACCCCTGCCTCAGGACCCCTGGCTGCTCCCTCCAGAGGAGCTGTGGCTGGGAGCAGCTCCGCACCCCACAGCAACAAACCTGCCGAGAGCAGCAAGGGGCTCTCCCACCCTCATCAGCACTAGTTATGGGCTGCAGAGGGAAAAAAATAAGGCACCCCAGGCTGGACACAAGAGGAACAGCTTTATGGGAAGGTGGCCAAGCCAGTGTCAATGTAGGGGTCAGCTCTTGGATTCACACCCAGCCATCCTTGCGTTTGGAAAAATCTTAGGATAGCCCTAAAAAAAAGTAAAAAAATGCAAATTGTTGCTATTATAGCAATGGAGCAGAAGGACCAGGAATGCCAAGAGCTGATGCAATTTCCTGGGAGCCAAGCCCTCCTCTGCATATGGCACCAGCCAGCGGTCCCTGCCACACTGAAGGCGAAGCAGAGCAAGGGCAGAGGGTCAACCCCATGGGATGAGGCTTCAGCTTCACCACCAGGTCGCGGATGAGGCGCATCCCCCCCACCTGGGACAGGGCTGGGATCTGGTCCTGGATGCAGGTTGCTGACGCCAGGTTGCCACTCCCTCCTGCTGAGGGCACTCTGGGGATCTGCAGCAGACAGGCACCGCCAGCTCCCCCAGCAACTGGGGTTTTATTATAGGGGCTGTGAAGCGCCTTGGCGAACTCTTCACCTCTAGCAGCACGGTGGCAAAATTCACAGGGCTTAACCCAGCAGCATCCCCAACAAACGGGGCTCTTCACTCCAAAGTGCTAATTGCAGTGGGCGCCCTGGTGCCCTGGCTCCAAGCTGGGCCCATTGGTGCTCCGATCGTCCAGGAAAATCACCCTCGTTTTGTTCAGAGCGGTTGAAACCAAGTCACAGATGGAGACAGTGCTTCTTTTTATTGTGTACTGCTTCCCATTAGGTAGCATTAATTTGACGAGCTTCAGTGAACCAGAGGTGCCTGAAGGAATTTAAGGTTAAATATACTGAAAAGGAAAATATGGGAGGTCAGCGTTTAATTAGCATCTTTTCTGATAGGTCAGGATCAGAGGCTTTGGCTGTCTCTTTGGAGAAGAACTATTGCTCCCAGTTTTACAGGCAGGAACAAGTGGGGGTGCTGCTTTACCTGGGGTCTCCGTGGGCTATTTTTAGCAGAAAGGCCGTAAGAAATTGAATGTATGCTTGTGAGTATATGAGCCCACTCATGGCTCTGTAGGAAAACCTCATAACCCAAGCCAGCAGCTACTAATGGTATTTTGATCTAAAAGGGGACAGGGGAAGCATTTTGGGGCTATTTAGACCAGATCATCACTTTTAAGCACCCTAGCAAATATCACTCCCTGCAGCGTCAGCTCCTCCACACAGGACAGGAGGAACACAGCCACTGCCCGTGGGATGGGCCCAAGTCAGTTCATCCACTTGTCCCCTGGTGAAAAATGATGGCAAGAATCCTTCCTCCACTGGCTTACTTACAGTGCAGGAGCTTTAAGGTCAGGGCCATGTTTTAATGCAGCACCAGCAAAATAGATGTCCAAAGGTGGTTGAGGTTAAGATTCATAACAGGCAGCTGTTACTAACTCAGAAAAGTTGGAAAACAAGAATTTTGTGTCAGAAGAAGAGTTTTGTGCTCTCTGGATTTGTGTTAGTGCCAACAAAACTGGAGCCTTTTTATTTATTTACTAGCTGAGACCCACTGCAGCACCACCGGGAAAATCACTCGTCAAAATCTTGCAGAAGCTGGCACCGCTCTGCAAAAAAGTTTCACTTCCCCAAGTGGCCACTTTCCAGCTAGAAATAATTAGCTGAGAAAACCCCAGCCAGTTTCACATGCTTTTTCATTCCAGGATGCTACTGAAAAAGGTAAAATACCAACTGTGTGACTCCCCCTGACTCAGCCGGGGAAGAGCAAGTTTTTTCTTGAACAGCTTCATCCCAAGGTGTGATGCTGCTTCACCTCCAGTGATCTGCAGGTTTGAGATACCCAGTTTGGGGCTAGGACAAGGTTGGCAAGAGATGTCCGTGCACGGAAGACTTCTGGGGATACTGCAGCTCCATCAAAGCGTTTTGGACAGTAGATCAGATCAGGTCAGTGCTAGCAGCAGATGATCTTCTTGCTGCAGTGGGCTCCATTTCATCAACAGCTGATGACTTACCAAAAAGCTTAGACATTTTAGGAGACACCTCACTGAAAGGCGTGGTCTTGAAACACCCCTCTTGGCACATCCATAAGCTAATGCTGCCATCTGACCTGAAAAAGCAAGTGAACCTCTTCAGTTCTTGGCAAGCAGCTGGGTTTGGAGGGTGTCTATCAACGCCCAAGAGGCTTGTCTGAAGTTGATGCCAAAGAAGAAGAGCTGAGGAGATCCCCATCATGTGCAAGGCTGGGTTCTTCCCAGGGCAGAGCTGCCCATGGAGCCCTTCTGCTGGTAGCCAAGGGCTGCGATGCTGAGAGCGAGCAATGGGGAGCGCTCCCCAGCCGGCAGTCAGAGCAGAGGCTCAGGACAAGCATCCTGGCACCCACTGACACCAAGTTGCCTCTTAACCAGCTCGAGGCCATGGGGAAGACCAGTAGCATGGCTTTACCATGTCGGTGCTGCCAGAGCAGTGGGCAGTTGTAGGGGATGGGTGAGGCAACAGGGCTGGGACAGGGGAGCAGCCTGTGGTGAGGCGCGGGGGTTTCAAAGTGCCAGCTGAACCAGACCTCCATCCCACCACAGCCTCAACATGTTTGTCAGCCCACATCCTCTTTATTGAACAAAACCCAAAGAATAAGCATTAAAAAGGGGGTTTTGGTGGGCAGGAGGGTGTGGCAGGGGCTAAGGCAGTGCTACGGTATGATGCTGGGATGCCTCAGGTCACCCTTGGCTTTAGGAGCATGTCCTAAAGCCCTGACACCACAGTCATTATGGACAAATGATCCCACCTTTGTGTGATTTGCAATATTTGTCTTTCATTAACAGATGAAAAAAGTCTTTTGCTTAGCATCCACCTTCAAAACAAGCAGTCTATGGGAACATCTTCAGTCTCTGTGTCTGGGGAATGTATAGAGCTGGAGGGGATGGTATCTACTGATGGACGGGAAGCTCGTTTAATAACTAGGCAATATTTTACATTCTCTGATGTGTTTTTTAAAGCATGTTACAAATTTTCAAGTAAAATCTTAAACAGCAGTTGAAGCATGTTGGAAGTGACATCCCTTCACACAGAGGGCTTTAGTTTTCTAAATCCTGTAACAAAATCAACCTGGTTTTACAGCTTCAAATCTTCTGCCAGGTGTGTTTGTAGTTGTGAGGCTATGGCAAGCACCACCAGCAGCCCTCCCACAGCCAGCACTAGCAGATAGGAGTTATCTTGCATGGTTTTTTCCTCCTTAATTAGTTTGGCGAAGCTCCCACAGATTAGGCATCTGGCAGGAAAGCCAGCCTCAGATCGATCTTTTTCCTCGCAAAGTCACCAAACAGCACTTCAGGAGTCCCTCTCTGCTCACGTTCCCATACAAACCTAACAGGGCGCGAACAAACTCAGAGCACAATCTTTTGTTCATGCCAGTCCCATGAAAAAGTTTGCAAGAACCTTAAGTGGCATAAAGCAGCCGCTGTCACCAACAGGATTAAGGGGGAATCACTTATTTGCAGCCACTTTTCACATGCAATAAGCATGAATAAATAAGCTAGACACCACAGTGATCTTCCCCTCCTGTCCTGCCGGGCTGCAGGGCTGCAGTCCTGTACCACCGACACACGTGCCTCCATGCAGTTATTTCTGCCCGCTGCCCCTGCCAGCTCCAGTAGGGACAGCTGAAGGTCCATGGCATCATGCCATGCGAGCACGCGTTGCTGAAGGCGAAAGCACAGCCTCTTACACACAGAAACAAAGCCAGAGAAGAGAGAGCTTCAATATCCTGGGAGAGAGAGACTGGGGCTGCTCTTGGCATGTCCTCCCGGTGAAGAAGAAAGATGATTTCAAGGAAAGTCAGAGATTTCTGGAGCAGTCAGAAAAAGGGGAAAGCCAGCTGCTGACCCTGCAGGAGGTACACGCTCTCCTCTCCCTGCTAAAGCCGTCACCATTGAAGGGTTGCCGTTACCCCAAGCCACAATCAACACTTTGCACTCACCTTGGCTGATCTTTATGTTTGTCTGGGGGAAAGCCTGGGTGGCGAGCAACGCCGCGGAGAGGAGCGTGCACACATCCCACCCGGTGCCCATCGCCAGCGAGGGAGGACGGGGCGCTCCCCCAGCTCCGTAGGCAGCTGGTTGCAGGGGTCGGCTCGGTCTGGGACCTCCCAGCTGCGCCAGGGAGGCTGCGGCGCGGAGGTGGATATAGGCGCTGTGTTGCTCCCTCCCCCAAAAGCAGCAGCTCTCTCAGCGACACGCGCCTCCCCACCCGCCACCGGCTGAGCCCGGGCGTGTTCATTGCATCCCACCCCGAGGGACCTTTACCCAGACCTTTGCCCACGGCCTGGCTCAGGGGGTGCACGTCTCCTCCCGGAGAGCCTTTTTCACACACCGGAGGCTGCGGGCGAACAAGGAAATCCCTTATCTACCCCCCAGTTCCTTCCTGAGACATTCTTTTGTGTCCCAAATTTAGCGCTGCCCCAGTGCACCGAGCTGGCTGCCGTGCCCCACAGGGATGCTGGCAGCCATCAGCGGCCAGGGGCAGAGAGGAGCTTGGGGCAGACCTTTGCCTTGAGGTGCCTGAAAACCGTGCCCCTTTCGCCTGCGGTGCAAGGCCAGCAGCCCTTCAACCGCAGCGGGAAGGCGAGGGCTGTGTTAGTCAGGCTGGGCTCCTCGGGTAAGGCCGGCTGCAGCTGGGGGAAGCAGGTGGAGGGGGTCCCCTGGGCTGCAGGGGAGCACTGCCTGGTGCGAGCCTTTGTGCAGCCTGTGGCTGTGGGGTTGAGCCCCTTACTTCCCCATTTTGTGCTTTTTTTTTTTT
>VZTL01096062.1:0-19092 GCA_013400535.1 Scopus umbretta | reverse complement strand
CTATGATTCTGTGATTCATTCTAACACATAAATCTTTTGCTTCAATTCAATTTCTACATGAAAACAGAACACTTAAGACTCTGCAGTAAGCTTGCTTTTGCACACGCATCTATGATGGCTATGAAAGCTCATTTCAAATAATGATTTTGACCTATGTGCTAAACAACTACATTACCAAAAACCACATGACTATATTATGACAGATATTAACAGAAGTGGTTAGCAGGAAAGCAGATTACAGCTTTTTTTTTATTTTACTAAAAACTTTACAAAGCCAAAACAAGGCGTTTACATCATTGTGGCTAGTGATCCATTGGTGCAACGCTTACCCCAAATTCATTATAAACCAATCATCAGAACTATCCCTTGTGACTGCTTCAGATGGAGCATGATTAAATGCAGAGGAAATACATTACTGAGAAGATGAATCATAATTCTGCAGAATGAAATCAATGGCTTTACACTTTTGAGTTGGACATCAAGGGGCAGTCAAAAATATTACTCATACAAATAAGTGAGCAAATGAATCATGTAAACAGCTTGAACAGGAAAAATACACTTAAAATTTGACCAGCAGTAACACTGACTATCAAAGAAACACAGAAGAAAACCTGAAAATGTTTTCTTAAGGTAGAATTTTCAAATAAAAATTCCTTCATCACACTACTATGAAATGCAAAGTTTTTCCATCACTTTCGATTTTTATAGTTTGGAATAAATTTAATAATTTTGCTTACAGTGGTTTGATGGCTCTTTCAAAATACCATTTTAGTTCCTTCAATCTAGTTCCAAGCAGGCAGGTTGGTAACCATCTCACAGCAACGAGGGGATGAGATGCCTCAGCAAGTATTGGACAGTATGAATTAAGCCACTCAAGTCAACTCAGCTGCCTAGACACAGGGCTGGTCCCCGCATTAGTATCTGCTAGTTCCACGTGGCTGTCTCAGACACCTTAGGGCTTTTCAGATGGCACTACATGCCTCTGCTTAAGCAGCTACATCACTTGAATGAAATCTTGCCCATCTAATTCAGACAGCTAACTTGAGCCTAACAAACCAGTTAAGTGCCAAAGCGCCCTGTTTTGTCAACAGAGAAAAGGCATCACAGGGAAACCCTGCTCACCTAAATCAATTCACCAAGCTTGTACCTATAGGCTCTCCCTCTGGAGTGCATGAAAAATGCCTGCCGTTCCTTACTCCCCGCTTATGCCAGGAGAACAGCTTTATTATGCAATTGAAGGTTAGGTGGGAAATAAGCTGTTTCTGTTCTAGCTTAACATGCTGATGTTGGTGTGCTATGCTGTGTTAACCAACAAGGTGTCAGCCTTCCTGCCCATTCACGCTAGCACACACGCAACCACCAAGGAGCACGCGTAGAGTCCACTGTCATATCAACAGTGCCAAAAGGAGAGCTGCTAAGCTCACCTGTCGTTTGTGCCTGTCCATATACACTGTCCCCTTTGCTATTTCATAGAGTAATGCACAAGAAGTCCAAATCATAGTTGATCTCCAAGTCATTTGTTGACCTTGACTAGTAACCTTGATGCACACTGAAGCAAAAAGGTCAAGGCTGGGAAAGTGTGAATCTGAACTGCTCCCACCAGGACAAATTTAGAAGTATTCATTGTGCTTCCCCCTTTAGGAGTTTCACTTTCCAGAGCTGCCAATCCAATTTCTGACATAAAGCACACAATTAATTAAAAATGTAAAAAAGGCTTTAATGCAGATTAAGAACATGAGTTCTTCAAGTACAGAGTTACCTCTGTTACACGGGCAAACCCAGCATCAAAAGCCAATAATGCGCATAATCATTACCTAGTATTTCCTCATTAATTAGCACAAGCTAGTAATACTGCTATTTGAAATCTGACTGACAGATAATGTAGATGAGTCTCACAAACACTTCTTCCTGGAAAAATTTAAGTATTTTTACAGATGACAGAGCTCCTAGCAAGGTTACATATTGAGGGATAAAAAGAATGCATTCTGACATTGATATTGATAAAAAGTGCAAAATGAGCAAAAAGGACGAAGAAAAAGGAAAGCTGGCACTCTCTGAGGAGACTGTGTCCCCGCTACAGGAACCTCATTATTATTTCATGACCTTAATGGCAAGCCTCTAAGCCTTGTGTATGTCCTTCACAAAAAAAAATACAAACACCAGAACAGAAAACCTCAGCTATGCAATAACTGAAAGCTGTTAGCTATTTCTTCTATTTTTGACTTCATTTACACCATACAACAGTTCTGAGAGACAACAAGGTAAAACACGTAACTTTTCATAAGTCCCAAATATGAATGACAGCGTATGTCTTTCTGTTAAAAGATAAGCCAGAGGGAGGCAGGGGGTGAGAGAGAAAGCCTCTCACGATAAAGGACTGCACAATTTTATAATTTCTTACATTAAAAATAATTGGAACAATTTCTTCCAACTGTTTTTCAATGCGAGCTCTACTGGAATAAATTTTTATAACAACTGGTTGTTGTGGCTGTGCTAATAAAACTGATATACTTGCTCAGCTGAATCCGTGTGTGTACACACATGCTTTTGTTGTGTGAAATAATAAAAGGTAGACAAGAAATAAGAGAGAGAGTGTCTAAATTTCAGTAGTATCTACCATGGCCAAGAATAAAATCTGTACTGAGGAAAGACGAGGAAACAGGAGAGCTATACAACGCATCACACATCTGTAGTACCACACCACCCATGAGAACTTCGGTGCCTCAACCTGCAAAGGATAATGTGTAAGGTACAGTCTATTGGCTGTTTTCTGGATTTTTTTTTTTTTTTAACTTTAAAGAGATGCTTGCTCTTCAGATTACTTTCTAAAACGCTGTTTTTCTAGGACACACAGTTCAAGAGTTATCATTTTGGAGATGACAGAGAAAGGTGAGCAAAAAAAAATGCTAGCAACATTTTTGATTTGGACATCAGTGCATGTAGAATTCCTTCAGCAAAGCACATGAGAAGCTGAAAAGAAAGAAACAGTTCTGGGACAGGCTGTACCAATACATCCAACAAAACAGAAAAAAGCAATGGTGATGCAGGTAAAAATATGAAAGAAAATAAATGAAAGCTATATAAACATTTAAATCATTATGACTACAAAATTCACTAAAAATACTGTCTGAATTCCTTCAGTTTATCATCCACCAGGATAAACCAATTGATAGAGGTTGCTAAGCACAGACAAGCTGACTCAGAAATCTTTTCAAACGTCTCAAAATTGCAAATCTAAAAAAACATCAGCCCGCAGTTCCCGTAAATTGTTTAGGAAAATAAAATTTTGTTCTGATTCATTGCCCACCTCTGGTAGATAAGGACCCCCTGGGAAAACTACTTTAGAAAACTTAGCAAAAAGACATTATTATAGGCTATGAATCCTGGAAAGCATGACATATAATTAATTCTCAAGGGGCAGGATGTTTTTTCCTAACTTAGGGCAGTCTGTCTCTGAATTGTCCATGGGAATAGTTGAGGCCTATGGAACTGGACTACAAAGGTGCTGGACAGAAAACAAAAAAACAACCATGAAAAGACAGTTCCATTTTAAAGCAGAGTTGCACTTACTGAGACAACCTTGAGGGTCTTGCTGAAGTCAGTTAGGGAGTATCCCTCCAGGTCCAGGGGGAATTCTTGGTAGTAACAGGCAAGGACAAACAGCCGGGATGGCATTCACACAGCTGGACCTTTCACAGTAACTGCTGCTCCCAGGTGACAGGAGACAGCAGTGGGTGAAATGTTTTTATTCCCAACCATGATACTAAGCAGCTGCAACTGCACTGACAGCTACCCTGGACTATTTAAGTCTATAGAATCTGGAAAGCTAGAAATATCAAATGCTCTCTTCCTTGGCATTACCTCATGATTACTTCACTCATCGCTGGAGAATGTGGAGGTGAAAGGTTTATGATAAAAAATAGTTGTTGCTCTCTCTAATGCTTACAGAGGCTGGGAGTGACTTTGAGGATGATATAAACTCTTTCATATTTCTTATACTTCTGCAATACGGTACCCAAATTAAACTGCTGCTAAGAAAGAATAAAAATATCTTGGATGACAAACAGAAAAATATCCTTTCTTGATAGTCAATGCCATCTTCACCATTTAATTGCATTTAATTGCATGGGGACAATCTTTTTAGCAAGGCCTGTTGTGACAGGACAAGGAGCAATGGGTTTAAATTAAAGGAGGGTAGATTTAGACTGAATGCAAGGAAGAAATTTTTTACAGCGAGGGTGGTGAAACACTCGAATGGGTTGCCCAGAGAGGCAGTGGAGGCCCCATCCCTAGAAACACTCAAGGTCAGGTTGGATGGGGCTCTGAGCAACCTGCTCTAATTGCAGATGTCCTTGCTCACTGCGGGGGGGCTGGGCTAGATGGCCTCTACAGGTCCCTCCCAACCCAAAGCATCCTATGACTCTATGCATCCACAGCCTTTTTAATTGCAAAAATGCCCCACAACTTCAGTATATGAATATAGCATCTACAGTGGGATCAAAATCACCTGGCTTTCATGCTCTCAAATTTTGGTGTCTACACTAAGAGTCATTTAGGCCACCAGAGACACAGTCATCCCCAGATAGCGATTCACCAAGCTGACCTAAGGCATTTCTCCTAGGATGGGATGAGTCATACTTTGGAGGTGCTGTTCTCTCTCCATTGACTCTCCAGACTATCATGTCTAATAATGACTGATTAAATTAGTTTTTTGACCACATTTATATCTTCGTCTCCACAACATCCTGTGGAAATCAGTTTCATAACTTAATTAAACATTATACAATAATTTCATTGGTGACTCTATTTCTTGTACTGTGAGAAACAGTGACTATTTCTTATTCACCTGCTCCTCATCAGTCATGAAACAGCGAGACTCTACCTAGCCTATGCTCCATGTTCCTAACAACTTTACTCCCTTTTTCTAGACTTTTGATGATTTTACTAACTCTTTATCACACAAGCGACATAACTACAGATAGGATGCTTCACATGCTTATACAGCAGAATTTTTTTTCTACTTCTGTCCTAGTATTCCCTAGCCTTTTTAACTGCTATTTGTCATAAACTGGTAGTTGCAGAGACCTATCCTCAGTAATACCCAGTTTCTCTCCTGATTTCTACTAGGTAATCTATCAACATCAATATATTTTGTCCCACAGACATTACCTTCCTCTTATTGACAACAAATTCAACTGCCGTTTTATCTTCCCAATATTCAGTACCACATAATCACACTGCAACACTTTATCGTCAGATTTAAATCTGACTGTTATGGATAATCTCAAATCATATGCAAACTTTCTCACTTCACTAGTCAACTCCACAAGTCATTTATGAATACATTTCATTTTTTCCCCGCTCTCCATAAATTGTAAAAATGTGAGAACTGTTTTTATGCCTACTCTTACCATCTTATGCATATATAAGTACTACAAATTACTCAGAAAATTCAAAACTAGGTAGAAGATGACTTAAACACATTGCTATCATTAATGGCTAAAAACTTGATAAAATGTTTTATAGATTCATGTATTTCAGCAGTTTGGGTAGAAGTGTTGTGATCTTTTAGGACAGAAATAGTAGACTTTCACACACAAACTCCTGGTTCATCTCCTAGTTCAACCTACCAGGTCTATAGCTGGATCAGGCCTTTCTTATGCTAAATGCTGCACTGGTAGAGCTGTTAACTCTCTCTGGTGTGAAAATACAGGGGAAAAGTTAAAGGAAATGAAGGATAAAACTTAGGAATAAGGTAAACAGTGGAATAAAATAAAATCATAACAAAAAATCCCCAAATCCCCAAAACCCAGCAGCAAGAAACAGAGTAATCTTTAAAGCTATTGTGGTACTTGCCAGGAGCTTGGAACAGCTAGTAAATCAAACAGAGGACGCAATATAAAAACCGTTGGCTGCCAGAAGGCAAAGAATTGTTTGAGTTGGTTATAGTTGTAGCACTTTTTTTTTCTTTCTCTCTTTTTTTTTTTCTTTTTTCCCTCAATTACTCCAAAAAGACTCAGTATGAAGAGAACCTGTTACAGAATCCCCTCTGGAACTGAACAAGACTCCAAATGATGGACTTTTGGTAGCAATATTTTTCAACCTCAAGACAAAAGGGAATACAGAGCAAATGATATTCAGGAAATCTGCTTACTTTTTCATGGTGGAAAAAATCCCTTCATCTTTCCTGACCAGAGCAGCCCCATTTCTACGGCCAAGCAAAAGGGGAGGGGAGCAGAGTGAGCGTATGTCAAGAAATACATTCAGGGAAAAGGATCAAAAATCTCTTTTCTCACTTATAAAAAACCGTTATATTCTGTGGGAAAATGTGTGTATCTTGGAATGGCAAAATGTAGACTTCAAGGCAAGCAATATAAAAAGCGAGACTTACAAAGACATGTAAGCACTGCTATAGGTCTGGACTACTGGCTAATGTCGATGCTGTTACCTAATTGCCTTGGTTCGTTTCTATTCAAGTAAATCAAGGTGACGTTCAGTACAAATGTATCAACCGTCTCTCCCGCAGCTTGAGTGCTCTTATGAAATCTCACCAAGTACCTAAATAGCTATGCAAATCTCATCTGAAGTATTTAGTCGCTGTATTCCCTGCTCAAAATGCAACTTAAACTCTGTCACCTCTACTTTCGAAGAATATGACACCAGCATACAAAGCAGCCCAGGCACTGAACTTCATAATGCTAGCCTGTGCATCCATGCCTTGTTTTACATAGTACCGCTTCTTAGGATTTTGAAGGTCCCCATTTCTCACACACAGCCACTGTGAAACATTCCCGTTGGCATATGATTCTTCATAAAAATAGCCAGGCACATGAATATCCTATGTCATACTAATGTTAGTCCTGGGGAGCTGTGAGTGCCAGCCTGTGAGTGCACATTAGCCGTGGGGTAAGGAACATGCCTAAATAGCCCAGTGAAATTACTGGCTATGATGTTGCTGAGAAACACCGACACGTATATAGACGTACACGTGCAAAAAATATAGGCTAAGATGGTTTTATTATGTAGACATGCTTAGAGCTAAGAGTGTCTACACAGTATTACCATGGCTCTGCTGTCAGATGGTTAGGTAACAGTAAATCAGTTGTGAATCTCAGCCCCAAGTTGTCCCTCTTCTCCCTCCTCGTCCAATCTTCCCTGTACCTTTGGCTTCCTCCTCCTCCCTGGCAGTGCACTTGCCAACACAGTCCCCATAAATCTGTACCAGCTCATCCTGACTCTTTCTCCCACTTTCCTTCCCTCCCTCCCTCCTACCTGGCTCTTATCCCCCTACCCAATGCCAATTCTCATCGCTCCTGGTGTTTTATCTACACATTTTCTTTTCCTTTTTTGGCTTTTCATCAGCAAAAGCGATGAAAGTCAGAGCAGCTATGTTCATAGCATGAAAGGTATATGCATGAGGAAAAAAAAAAGAGGTAGGCCTGCTTAAACTGCACAGAAATTCATCTGGGCAACATCTTACTGACATTTAAACAATCTTGACATTTTCAGGCACAAAGATAACAGAGCCACTCACAATGAGCGGAGAGGGATGGACGCCCAGGCTGCCGGCAGGGCAGCATCTCGCAGAGGGGCAGCCACTGAACGGGAGGGGACCAGGAGCAGGCCTCAGCATGTTTAAATGCTGCTGCACGCTATACAATATTCATGTTAAAAAACAGTTTGTAAAGCTAAGTGAATTATGCATCTTATAATTACGTTGTGTAAAGCTTAAACAACCCAAGGCAGCCATCCGAGAAACACTGTGATTTTCAGGCATGAGATATAGATGCAGGGAGGAAGGCAAGACTGATACAAATGCCTCCCTCACATGTGGGCAAACGTGCAGGGTTTGTATGTGCATGTGTACTCCTCTGACTACCTGAAATCACTGTGGTCCGTGGGCAGGAAGAGCAGGAGAACCAGCTACGTTCATTAGCAGTAATGATGAGTGAGACAGGCAGCATGTTTTCAGGACCTGAAGGGTCTTGGTGAATCTAATCCCCTAAAAAGTGGGACTGGAGGAAGAAGTGTGGGAGAAGTTGATAACCCTAAGGGAAGAGATTAATTTTTATATACTCAAGTAGAAAAAGAGAATTCAAACTACTGGGGAGAGAGGTTGTTACTTATATTTTCTACATGTTATTCTATATCCCTTCTTCTCCCCTCAACCCTAGCAAAGCAGTGTTGAGTGAACCTATTCGTGTGTCACTTGTAGCAGACATCACTGTCCACCCATCTCATCGCCTAGGTTTCTAGGTGGAGGCTTGAACTGGTTTTGTTTGTTTTTCCCAGAATAAATGCAGAAATAACCTGACTCTTGCTGCTGCCATTCTGCCCCTGATAAAAGGATAACATGGAAATGGAAAAGACAGTGGGGTCAGAGATGTCACTTGCATTTGTACTTTCTCTTTTAAAAACTAGCTATACTTCTAAAAAAAAACCCATTTCAGAACATCCAGGAAAAAGCTTTTTTAAGGTTAAGAGGAACAATCAATTTGTTCCTCCACTCTGCTTGCCATATAGATCTGTTGCCAAAAAAAAAGGATAAAAAAACTTAAACATGACAGGCTTGGGAAAGCCCTGAGCAGCTGCAATCCCCCAAACAACCAAACAATTTTTGTCTTGAAGTTTCCATCAAATTAGTGCCTGCCACCAAATAAAGCCACTTGGCAGTCTGCTCATTCTTCGCTGATGTCATACCTCCACCCTATTCTAGTATCGGTGCTTCAAATTTCTTTAGAAACATAATTTTTCCCTAACTTGAAAGGAGCTAGGTTGATTTATGACTCCGAGAATTTGGCCACAGTCCAGAAGGACATCAAACCACCAGTCTGTAACTTAATCTGTTCCCTCAAGAAACTGAATGAAAATGTTGTTTTTATTACTAATGATGACAATAAATAAGAAAAATCACAGTTTTTAATACTTGCATATGACCGCAGACAACAGAAAACTGAACAATTGTACTACTAATGCCAAACTATCTGAAAAGATTGCAAAGAAATCCAAGAGAAGACTCTTTTTCTCTAAAACAGCACCCGCAAATCATGCACAGAATAATAACAGGGAAGTTATTATATAGTCAGTAGCAGGGAACTTGATTAGTCCAGGTTATTTCTAACTGGGTGGTAGCCATTGGAAGTTGGAAATCTAATCTAAACTAGTCATCAAGGCTCCAATGCACAATGAGAGAAACAAGCACCCAATTCACCAAGAGGCAATTCATCCCATGCTAAAAGTATATATACAAGGTAAGTGGGATTAATTGCTTTCTGGAGATGCCCACTCTTGTTTGACTACATGGTTAGTTCAGACTAAACATTTAACTTCTAGACAGCTAGAATGGCATGAGGAAAATTCCACCCCTTGAGCTCAGACTGAGCTGACTCTCCCAGTTCAGGGACAACTGCAGCGCCTACAGCCCAACTGTGCTCCAATCCTCGTGACCCGAACCTAGGTACCACCTGGGTGGTGATGTCCAGCAGGGAAGCAGGGGATCTTGGCTGAACTTGTGGGACAAAACACCAGCTCGACGTTACACCAGCCCCTGCGCAGACTCTTCCTAAGAAACTGTCTTTCTGCCGATACAGCCAGTTACCAACCTGTTTCAAACAGCTCTTTTTTGGGGTCCAGATTTACTAACAAAAATCACACAGCTTTATGTTCTCTTGATTTCTCTAGCCGTTATCCGGCCATTTTCATATGTTCATTCAGTTAATAAGCTTCTCTTGAATGAAAAATGGGGACTATGTTAACTTAATTATTTTAAAGGTATTTTTAATACTTTTTACAGATTAGTACCATTGACTTACTGACACTTCCATAGGGAATGGCTTAGTACCAACTAGCTCCAGTCCTTGGCAATTCAAATACAGAAAGAACACAAGCATTTCTGCAGCCTTATACTTCTATAATTCTGTAAACTCATTTGTACAAATGTATCAGTAAAAGGTAACTTTAGCAAATAGCATCTATCTGGTGTTACATAAAGAATTAGTTGTAACATCCCCACTGCATCTACAATGGCTGAGTTTCAAGCACCCAGAGATAGGAAGATATCCTGTAAGTCCTACTTCTCCAAACAGCACAGGTCATTTTAAGAGGACTAAGTTACTAGGCATCTAAGCACAGTGTAAATTAATTAAATGGGCTGAAGCAAATCCAGTCACACCCAAGGGTCCCAGTTCAGACACCGTGTAACTCCCTTTACTTCCAGGTCTCATGATATGTTTCTCTAGATTCTTTTCTTAAAGCATTGTCCTCTGAATATAGAAATGACATGCACTCATCGTTATCCTCAGCCTTAGTTAAGCTTCTCTGATTTGCTTTCAACCATGACATATACCCACTTTGTCCTTGCTTTTGCTCTCTGAAGCAGTTTATAAAACTCGAAAAAAGGACTGCTTTGTATCATATGGAAAATAACTGTGCTGTAAGGAACAATACCAAGGCTGAAAAGCCTAAAATTAGACCTGCAAGCTTTGCTTTCATTGGCAGCGATGTGTGCGCATTCATATTGTCCCAATCCTACATTCTACCTCTTCTATTCCTGCGAAACACACTACTTTCTGAAAAACACTGAAGTTTAAAATTAGCAAATCTCTCTGATTCAAGGGTATACTGATCTTGGTGATCAGTTATTTTGATCACATTCACCTTTAGGCTTTAATAGTGATTTACAAGATCAGCTTATTTTCAGAAGCAGTAGCAAAGAAAAAGCATTTGCAGAACAAAAAGCTGAACATCTCTGAAATGGTGCCTGGAACAATCCTGTAATTTCCAGGTTGATTTTTCTTCCCCCTCCTAAGAAAACTGAAACACAAAGCTAACAGCTGTATTTTTCTTACCTGAAAGCAAGCTAGCGAGGAGATATGCACTATCTAAAGTGGCTGGTGGTGGGCAACATAGGACTAACGGGGATAATTTAGTCATAACAGGTTAGCATCTACGATACACCCATTCTCTTCTCAGCTACATCCATTCAGTTCCCACTGTAGTCAACAGGGGGAATAAATAAGAGCAAAATGTATCCAAAAGGTCAAACTTGATGGATTTTCAAACGAAGCAAGCCACAGAGAGGCTAAGTGAAACTGATGCTAGCTACTGCCTTAAAGATAATGCAAGCTGTTGCTAGTGTGTTTATTTTGAGTGTCTCCTTGTGGAATTTCAGGATAAAATATGAGATTGGCAGTCAGCCTGAAGGGGGTAGAGTCAGAGCAGTCCAATTTCAACAGACTATCAGGATGAACTGTGGGGAGTTATTTTACAGGTTTATGGCTATAGCTCACTCTGAAGCGCAGCGTTATTAATATTTGTAGAACACTATGATATAAATAGCAAAACTACATCCACCATCTAGATATCTGAGGTATGCTCTGACAAAGCACTTTTTAGATAACTAAATACCATGAAATGTGCCACAAACACTATACCTGAGTTATGGTATTAGATACAGATGTAAGTAATGCAACAGTTATTTATCCATCAAACATGCTGATGCGGGTCTCTAATGCAGCACTAGCATTAACAGGCTCAGGCACAAAATCGGGGGGGGATTTTCCATCAGAAAACAGAATTTAATTCTAGCACTGTCACAGTGAACAAGGAGCCAAATAGTTTCTTGGAATTAGGACCAGTGGAAGTCTAGACAAAGCTGGTCCTGAACTGAATTCAGTGTTTCCCACTGGAAAATCTGGCCATTAAAAGTAATGTTTTCAAAGTAAGACAAAGAGCAGCCAGAGAATACTATTTATTTCATCACACTGATTGTGTCAGTATTTCCTAATGCTTTCTACACCCTGGAAACTGCGTAGGCTGTCCTTCAAGCTTCACTTACCCAAGCAGCAAGCTCCACGGGTCACACGGTGGCATTTCAGACAACGTTGAGCTTTTGGAAAAATAATTGAGGCTGGTTGTGCCACTGAGACAAAATGGAGATATTAACCACCAACTGCCTCATGAGTGGGCTGTGACAGCATGGAAACCCTGAGAAAGGTAAATACACCTTTCCCAGGGCCAGGAAGTCTTGTCCTAGTTCCAAGCTCAGGATGAGGTAATTTCTTGTTGGGACAGCCCTTCTTTTGTGCCTGATTAAGCCAGGTAATTGCCTCCTGGATTTCGTGGGAAGGAACACGATGTGCAATAAGGGAGCTGTGGTTTCAGTCTCAGGCTTAGCTTTCTATTCTGCCACATCGAGAGTTGCTTTTACTGCCTTGATAACTGCAATCTTTCAAGTTTCTGTAATTCCTCCTAATTCTTCTAATGATTTAATCACTAGGACATGCCTATACTTGCATATTAGTTGAGACTAAAATCAGTAGTGGATATGAACTACAAAAGGTATCCTGAGAAATTAAAAGCAGTAACATTCTCATCCCTTTCCTATTCTTCAGAAAATCATCTTATTAACATAGCTATGTTTCCAGAGAGTAACAATTTTCTAGATTAAGATTAACTACACATAGAACTATTTTAGAACAGCTTTTCCCAAAGAACATCAGGAACAGGAAAGCTCCTCTTTGCTATTTACTTCTCTGCTTAAGTGATGTCTCATTTGACATTGAAGGTATAAGATCCATGGGCCTATCTACTTAAAGAAATTTTATATTCTTTATTATTGATTATAATTGATTCTACTACTATATTTTATTGGAAATGCACCAGAAGGAGAATTACCACATAAAAGTAATAAAAATTGTTAAAGATTGTGCAGTGAGCTGTAGAATCCTTTTTAAAAGATTTAAATTAAATTAAATCTATTTTGAAAGATTCCCCACAGATCCACAGATCCCCACACAAGCTATGCATACTGGTGCTGAATACTTTATAAACTCCACACTACACCGTATAGAGGTTCTGCACAGAGACAGAAGGTAGCTTTGCAAATTTATTTATGAATAACGTAGGCAAAAGTACATTAGGCTCTTCCGGAGCCAAATGACAGAGCAGAGGTCATGGCACGATATCCTGAGCCTGCGTGTGAAATAGCTGAGTAAGAAACGTTTCCTCAAAGCTTCACACAGACCTTGGGGAAACGTGAGGTTGAACTTGTGACCTGGGCATAACTGATGCGGGATGTTTATTTCTTGGGAAAAACAGGTCAGCGTTCAAGCTGTCTGTGGTGTCTTCAGGTCTTTATTCACTTTGAGTGTCTCCACAGTAGGTGCTAGCTGCCATTTAAACCGGTGTGTGCTAAGGCGAGTTGTGCACTGGAGAGCCAAGGTGCCCCAGCTCCCAGGCATGTCCCCAGGACGGCTCTCTCAACCCGCCCAAGGCAGAAACCTGGTGCCAGCAGGCTGTGCCCACACCAGATGCAGAAGCAAGACCCCAGCAGCATCCTCCGTGCTTTACTCCTCACCATGCATTCCCCAGCCAAGCAAGTACTTATTTGACTCCAAAGCAGTCTAGCCATGAGCTTATATATACATATATATATATATAACACACAGATGCACAGGAGATTATTACCTGACACAAAACCAGAAGAAACCAACTGATAAACTTAAGAGGAAAAATTTAGACAGGTTGAGTAAGCTTCACGCAAGTGCCTATATTCCTATCATAATCTCCTTTTCGAATAGCTACTTCATCTGCTCACCGCAAAAAGGGCTGCTTGCTGCTTCCCACCAGCCATACTCTGCCCTTCCACTCCCTGAGTTTATACCACTTTTATTTTGGCTGAGTGGAAAGAAGATGTGGAGAAACCCTTGCAGGAATGGCAGAGTGCAGGGAACTGCCTTGCCTACTAACCGATGCATGCTGCCCAGGAAGAGAGGCAGGATGAGCACTGTTGCCTCCCTGCTTGTTCATCTGTCCCCCTGGGAACAAGCAGGACTGCAATGACACATTAAGGCACGTGCTGTCAAAGTGCCTCAGGCAGAAAAATAAGCAAAGTATCACGTAACTGGGCCCCTTCAGATAGCCACGGGATGTAGGGCCATTCCAGTCAAAGTCCCACTACAGCTTAAACCATACCTTTAAATTTTTAATTTACAGTGATAGAAAGTCCCATTGAATGGTCTGAAGCTACAGGAACAGAATAAAACTAGCAAGCTCTTTTGCTGAAAAACAACCAGACTGTGGAGTTCCACTTTCAGAATGCACACCTAAGCTGGAAAGTTTGCTGTACAAGCTCCGGAGCACTCACTATACTGAAAAAAAAAATTATACAACTGACTCTTACATACGGCATATTTTCATCTTTTGTCTTCCATAATGTGGACTTGGCTGACAGCACTTAATAACAACTCAGTGGAGCCTGATGGAGTTGAACTGGTTTATATCCAGTGTGACTGGTGCTCAAATGACTTCACTTTTAAATATTTTGCCATAATAATAAATGGGAAGCAATGATCACCCACAATTGGCCAAAGAGAGATTTTGTTCAAAGGAAAAACAGGGAACACACAACTTCTAGACCATTCCACATAAAATACATACCTTTCCTTTTCTTCTGCTCTAGTACTTTCTAAAAACCTATTTTTAGCAGGTGTCAGTCTTTACAGTGTCACACCCATTCCCCCCTGAAACAAGCAAGAACAGGTAACAGCCACTTCTGCCAACTCCTGCTGCAGTGACAATCTTGGGCACAACCCATCGATGAGCAGAACGTAACTGGTTATGCCTGTTTACTGCACTGCACTGAGAACTCTTCATGTCCTGGTGTATTCACCGTCAAACTGATTTCTAGGTAACACTTCGCATGTCCAAGGGGAAAAGCCACAAAGCCTGTTTAAAATGGAATTCAGCTATAAATTATTGGAGACCTCTACCATTTTATAGTCTGCCATAAAGCATACAACCAAGAAGAGGTCAGTTGCTGGTGTCTTTCTGAAGAATAACTCCAAATCCAAACAAGAAACTCATCTGGGACCTTATTTTTAAATTGTACTTTGACAACCATGTGTACATGAACAATTTTCATATATGTAGGGGAGTGCTGACACCTGTATTTTGTTACACAGAAACCTAAGACAAAAAACTATGTCAAGGACTATGGCTAAACTGATAATTAAAACTCATGTAATCATTGTATGTAAATGTAACATAGTGATGTAATTAATCCAATGCAATTAAAACTCAGAGATAATGGAGACATGCATCTCCCCACTACCCACCTAAAGAGCCCAATCCATGCCCTGCAGCCCAGTTCCTCATCAGCTCTAGTCCAAGCGGATCATCATTATCGTAACACCACCTGACTGAGATCTCAACATCAAAAGCATAGGAACCTGGGAGAGATGTAAATACCTGCTTATTTCCTCTTGATAAATATTCCAAAATCAGACTAGTGGTGGCCTAATTATTTAAATTTCAGATAGACAATAATTATTACTTTTAGTTCATTAATACTTTTATTTAATTTTTAGTTCATCAACTACGCACAAGCACTTGCTTCTGTAAAGCTTTACGAGGATAGCCAATATTTCTAAACTGCACTGTTTAGCTTTATACCAAGTACCTGACAGAGCCAAGAGGAAAGGCAAGCCTCAGGAACAGGCCGCAGGCAGACAATAACGACAGCTCTGTATTGGTCCCACTGATCCATGGGAGGATGATTACATAGTGATTTTAATCTGACATAATCCAGTTCTGCTGCCTAAAAGGGTTATATACCCTCCAAAGAAAACCTCTCTCATTTTTGGAAACAGCTCCTTGCCTAATGTCTTGTGTATACCCCAGGATTTGTGTGGCCATGTGCAAGGCAGGGTAAGAGAAAACTGGCCATGCCCCTTCACCCCAGGAAAGAAAAAAAAGGTCATTTTGGTGAGATAAACCACAAAGGAATAGGTGGTAATAGGGAAGCGAGGCCACAGGGAAGGCTTCCCTTTCCAGCAGATGCATGTTGATTCAGTGACCACATTGACCTAGCTGGGAAAGGCTGGGTTGGGCTGGATGGAGAGCTCAGCCCAAGCTGGTGCCACAATTCATTCTCCTGCTGCCAGGAATGTAGATCACCTGGTGCTGGGGTAATCAGACGTCAGGACAGACCAGTGTTGCACCAAAAGTCCAATGGGACACTGCTTTCATCCAAATTTCTAGGTCTGCATCCTCACTCTTTTCAAACCCCAAATGTGGTCACCCCACCAGCAGATTTTGTATTACTCGTCTCACTGCCAGATGCAGAAGACAATCATCAATATGGGAATGACACCTGAACTGCATAGGCAACTCTTGAGGAAGAGATCGGCCTTTACTGACGTACAAGACTGAAACACTTGTAGCTTATCGGTGAAAGATTTACACAAATGCCAAAAATGTTTCCACCTTGACTTGTAACAACTAGAAATAGGGTTTTTGAGGTTTTGCCCAACCTCTTTCAAATTAGCAGTGCAAGCTGAGTTCCTCTCATGAAAGGAACTTCATTATAGCACTGTGATCAAGCAAATAGGTAAAACATGGTCTACAATTCGCTATGAGAATCGAGGTCATCTTTTGCTTTGCTATTAATTTTCTAAAAACTCTTGGACAAGTCATGTTTCTGCCTCCTGCTTCATCATGTAATACGACGTGAATGAAATCACGTCAAATTCTATAGATTTGCCAATACTGTAGGTGTCATAGCCTGTTCAAAACTGACATCAGCAGTGAAAAACTACATGGCACATAAACACAAATGCAAAACAATGAGCAACTTGTCATTTAAATACTTCAAAACCAGAGCCCCAAACTAACAGCTTTTTACTGCAGAAAAGCAGGATTTTTAAAAGCAGCAGTTCAGTCATACGATCAATGAATCATATGATGAGAGAACATATAAAATCTTATGCAGATGCTTTACATTTTATTTTTCTGTCCATCTCCCCACTTAGTTTCATGTCCCAAACGCCTCTAGATGAGCAAATTCCCCTGCACCCACACATAACTCACTGCCAGAGGGAGCCTGCACTGGGGGTGTTTCTCTGGTCATTTTTAGGACTTACTTGTACATAACTTAAAACCATCTCAATTCCCCTTCTTCTTCCCCAACAAGCTGGACGAAGCAGTTCAAAGAAAAGTGGCAATTATCAGCTGGATTTGAAACTAAATTCAGTTTTTCCTGGCAACTCAATTTTTCCCAGCAAAGTTTTCACACAACACCTATAAATTGTGAAAAGTGGTGTAAGTGTTGGTAATTTTCCATTTCTAATTAATCACCTCTGTGGTTCTTCACTCCTCAGTCTCTTGGTCTTTCTTAGATGCTGATGTCTTTACCTTCCGCTATCTTCAAATGCTGTCCTACTTCTTTTCCTCACTTCCCCCTTCCTTATTGATTCATATATAATGTCTTCTCCCAAGCACTGAAGTCCTCACAGAGCTGGTCCTGCCTACATCTCTGACATGATTCATGATCACACCTTCTCCTTTTCCCCAAGTCTCATCTCCTTTAGGCAATGAGTTTGCTGAACACTTACACCTACATTTCTAGTCAACTCTGTGTGTTCCAACCAACAGATCTTCCTATGTATTTAAATCTAATCACTCGTAGAAGTGTTTTGGTGGTTCAGGAAGTACTCGGCACTATTCAAATCCATTCCCTGATCCAATTTAGGGATCTGACAGATCAGCTCACAGAACAGGTCCTTATATTTGTATGGATTTTGGTCCAGCTACTTCAGGGTGGGATTGATTCAGAAAAGAAATTTCCAGTTTACATTCAACTCTATGGGAATTTTAATAATGAAGCACCATCAAGTCATCCTTCCATTTGCTCCTAAATATTTCCTGATGCTTGTGCTTGTCAACATCACTGCTAATGCCACTGCCCACTGATGACATACATTTCCTTTCACTGTATAACCACATCTAAGTCACTGTTACTGTCATTTGAATTTTTGTACCATGGTCAATTGCCACAGCACGGCTGACATGTGGTGACTTTGCCTGTATAACTTGTGTGAATTTGATCCCTGATTCTTTTTTGTCCATTCTCCTAGATTCAACATTTGTAAAAGAGTACCTCATTACTCAAGTGTCCACAGTGATAGCACTAACTTCGATCATCCAGAACAAATGAAAAACTGCTAATTTCTGCAGACTTCATGAAGGTATTTTCAATGGAAAACAAAAATACAAGACTGAAATGGCTATTAGCTGTTGTGTTGGTCTTACTGGAATTGGGAATCTCATAAATTATTATTCTGAGTGACGAAATGCAGAGTTGCAGAAATAGGGAATATGCTAGTTGTCTCACACAGCTCTGGGTGTTGAAGCCCTTCTGAGTATATCAATGCTGACAACAGTAAAGGGTTGGGTTTACTGGGCAACACAGAATTACAATCTCCAGTATCTCTGTTACATATAATCCCAGAACAACCTTGACCGTTTCATGAACTCTTTCTTTTATCTGGAGATGAGCTGACATTGATACATTGTTATTGGTCATCGCTAATACATTCCTATTAGCAACAGGGAGGTGCATGTAGCTGAAATTAGTCATATATTGCAACACCTTGCAATTTATACGGAAGAAAGTGGAATTTTCATAATCTCTCTCTGTCTCCTCCTCAGCTGACTATGGAATATAAGACACCCGCTAAAACTCAAGCCATAGTTGGACACAGGTACTTTTCACGTATTTGAAGCAGATGAAGTTGCAGGATTTTTTTTTTAAATTAAAACCACAATAATACAAAGCAATGATAGGACTGCCTGATGCCAAAATATAAATTACTTTATAATTTTATATTTCCCACAGATTTCTCATGCAACAATTCAGAACCTTGTTAAATTGTTTCTCATTTATTTATAGTTGCATATGATGAAAAAAATCTACATTCACTGAAGAATATTTGAAGGAGGTACTAATCTAAAGTAATGTATCTCATGAATAATAGCAATTAACTTGCAAACAGTTCTCTCGCTCATTCTTGTCTAAAGAAAGCAAACTGCTTTGTGACTGAAGAATGTGCATTAATAGATTTTGTCAAGCTAATTAATAACACAGATGTTATGGCATTACGTGACATGTAGACACAATAGGAGGACCATTGATAACAGCATGTAGAAATTAAAAAACGCAGAATATGTTACGTTAAATTATTGTAACATTTTCACTTTCCTGCATCTTCCTATCCCGACATTACACAACCCAGAAAAAAAAAGAAAAAGAAA
>VZTL01096058.1:0-17969 GCA_013400535.1 Scopus umbretta | reverse complement strand
TCCACTCCACTCCACTCCACTCCTCCACCTAGGCCATGAGGATGGGCCTGGAAAGAGGTAGTTTATTAATGACAACAGAGCAGAAGAGCTACTGGCTAGTGGGTGATCTGGGGCCAGCATGCCAGTCTGGAGCAGAGACAAGTCCCCACATCCAAGGACAGTGATACTTGGAGCTCCTCTAGTCTTTTCTGAAGCTATTCCAGGTCAGACCCATGAATGCAATTCAGCCTGTTCCTGTTTAAAGCTTGAACCACTGCACACAAAAAAGTCAACATCACTGCTGTCCTCTGCATTTAACTCTTGGTTTGAGAGGAGCAGCTGAGCAGAATACCATTACATGGTATGCTCCATAGGGTGATTTTGGACTATGGAGAATTGCATTCATGGCCATGCTGTAACACAGGCAGAGGAGGTGTTTGAAAACAGGATTCCTACATCCTCATGGGGTGCATGATGAGCAGCAGAACAAACTCCATCATGCATTTTGTGTGCAAGGTGTAGTGCAGGGCATGAACCTTGAGTAGCAGGGTAAAGTAGGCGATTGTAGCTTCACTCCGAAACTCAGTGCTTTTTGGGTCATCTTTATTTGGGCATCCTCTACTAGGTGCAGAAACTCGAAATCGGAGTTACACACACAACAAGTACCAAACAGCTACGTGATTTACTGCTAAGATGTGGTAAAGACTGGGATTAAGGTACTTGGTCAGTAGTTCCATTATTTTTTCAGCTTTTGAAATGGAGCTGGCCTGTTGGTAAATCCTTCGCTACTTTACCTTTTTCAGTCCCACCGTGTGTTGCCATCTTCCACGAGTTCTCAGTGTTAACTGTTAATGGTTCAAGGTCTAAGTCACTGGATTGCTCTGCAAGCACCCTCAGGTGAAGTACATCAGGCCTGACAAATCATCCAGCTCAGCAAGTGCTCTCCTGCCTGTTCCTTCCTTCTCTAAGGTGTCCCCCAACTCCTGTCACTCAGTGGTGACAGCCAACAGATAGATCCCAGCAGTTCCTTCCTGATCCAAATAATGGCTGCCTTGATGTTGTCTGCTGGCAACCTCACTCTATGAGGAACAGTGGAACAGCTTCTCCAGTCACATCCTAATATTTACTGATGATTTCCCTTGATCCGTTGTTCTGATCGCAGGTCATGCTGTACTTTGAATTTTGGGTCAACTCACTTGTAGTAGGTACTTGTCATGACCTACCTTCCATTTTCTGTATTTTACTTCCAGTTTTTTGAGAATTCATTTAGCCAAGACGGTCTGCTGCCCCCCATTCCCATCTCCACAGTGAGATGGGTTGCCAGGGCCGCCTTCAATCTCATTCTTTAAAGAACTGGCAGTTCTCTTTAAAATTCTTTTTCTTTTTAAAACCCCTTCCTTGGAGACCTTGTCTTGCAAGTCTTTAGTTTATTGAGATAGACTTTCTTGAATTATTTTTTTTTTTTTTTTTATAATGTTAGTGTTATTCCTTCTTCCTACTCTTAGGTTTCATAACTATTGCTTGCATCCTGGGCTGCATTAGCAGGAGTGCTGCCAGCAGGGAAAGGGAAGGGATCCTTCCCATGCATGTTATTCTGCGATTTTGTCTGGTCACCCCTAGGATGTAATCTTGGAACAAGGACATGTACGTACTTGATCAAGATACCTTCTCCCTTACCTGGCAGTGTGTCCTTCCTGAAAAAAATTATACTTCTTTACATTAATATGTTAGTCATCTATGGAGTCACTCATACCGATTGAATAATGATTTTGGTCAGTCTCACCTCTTCCATTTATGTGCTGTATTTCTGGCGTATTTGCTTAAGGCGATACATACTTGTTGCATCAGTGGTATTCAGAGTTTGTGCACATGCATTACCCTTTCAGCTATTTCTTTCTGTGAATGACAGATGAGACAGGAGGTAGCTGATGGGGAATGTCATCATAGTCAAAAGTGATTTTGTCTACCATGGTGGGGTAAGGGCTGTTAAACACAAATGTCCAGAAGCAATCTCCACTCATGTGGCCACAGATGCTTAGTAGCTCAGGAGGTTTGAATGCTTAATTCGTAGTTTAAAGCACAATTCACTTGGGCATGAGATTTCAACAGTCTTGTTTTTTTTCCTCCCAACCTCTTTTCTCCTGGCTAGGTGATAGCAATTGTGATGGATCTGTTTACAGACATGGAAATACTGTGTGACCTGCTGGAGGCCTCAAGCAGACGGCACGTCCCTGTTTACCTGATCCTGGATGAAGAGTACTTGAAGCATTTTGTGGAAATGTGCAATAAAATGGCTCTTACTGAGGACAGCTTCCCAGTAAGTTTTCAGTCACACACTGGATATGATAGACAGGTCTTGGAATCGATAAAAACCAGGTACCCTTTGTTCTGTTCCCTCTGCCTGGTCCCTAGGACCTATCCCTTCTCCCACTGTCCCAGACTAAGAGACCATGGCTGTTTGGTCTAGGGAATCGAGATCTGTCTGGAAGCACAGGGGAAGGAGTGGAGGAGCCTCCCAGTCCCATACCTTGATGTTTTGTGGTGCTCGTTTCAGTGTTACACACAAGGAGCGTGAAGTCGAGGCCAATAAGGTGCAGTGCATTCCTGAACGCTTTGCTGGGCTGGTGCAGACAGGCAGGCAGAGGTAGACCAGCAAACTTACGTTCATGTGGACCTGTATCATTTCCTTTCCTTGTCCCCTCTCAGCCCCTGCTCTAGGACATAGAATTGCAAGGCTTAAATTGCTCATAGTTCAGATCCCTGAGCTCAGTTTAGATTCCGGCCAGAGCTGCTGTAGTGCAGTAGCTGGGTGGGGAAGGGAAGCAGTGAGTCCCCTCAGATGTCCTGATGCAAAACCTACCTTTTTCCCCTAGCCCTGCTGCTCTGCCGCAACATAAAACCACATGTTAAAAATCTCATGTTAAGGTCTGCTTTTAGGCTTTGTGATTCAGTTGTGAGTTCATAAGGGATTTGCGAAGAGCCTGATTCCCCACTCAGTGGGGTGCCCATCAGCAATGGTGGGTGGTTGCCCAGAGCAGGCAAACAATAAAAATTAATGTCAGTGTGACAAGCTTGGGAACTTGGAGACTGAGAAGTGCACCCCAGTACCTTGCTGCTCCCCACATAGCCTTTCTGGCTACCACCTATCAAAAGAAGTTGTTTTTCTGTTGTTATTTGTCAGTCCTGCAAGGCCAGCAGTCCTGGCTGTGCTCCTTCACTGGGTGCATAGGATTCCCTGAGGACTGATTCTCTTCCAGCCACCAGCTTCATGGGTTTTCCCTTCATCTTGGTGGGGACTCCTTGGAAGTTATCCAGTTACCTCAAAACCATTCTTAACTAAAAAACAGGCTAGGGAAAATGCAAAACCAATGTTTTATAACATTCAAAATAGATGCAGTTACAAATGTCTTAACTTCCCCTCATTTTTAACCTGTCTACACAAAGATTAATTTAGAAAGGCTTCCTTCTTCTTCCGTGTTGGTGATACTCTGTCCTTTCTTGCTTCTCACAAGCCAGACGCATTTTGTCCTGCCTCTTGAGATAGCAACTGTTAGGGAGAACTGCTTCATGCTGGAGCATGCTTGCTTTCATAAACAACTGCATCACTGAAGTTACCTGGTGGATCCAGATAAATTCCATCTCTCCAAAATTTGCTTTATTTGCTTCTTGTCCAAGAGCCTGGCCATTGTTTTTAATTAAAATTAGAATGAGTTTACATCCATGGAGATGTCTACGTCTCTTTGTTAGACCTGATGTCATGCCTTGTGCTTGAATGGTTAATTAACACTTGCCTCCCCATTCAGTGACTCATTGGCAGGTCTAAATGTGAAGTGCCTCTCAAGCTGATGCATCTCAAGCAGTACGTTAACATATATGCTTGATATTCACATCTAAGTGGAATGAGTGTACATGCTTTTTTCCTGGCTCTGAGTTGCAACAGGATGTGATGGTAAATCTCCATTTGGAATAATTGGTGGCAATTTGGGGTTTAATGAGGAATTTGAGGCAATTGCCCCTCCAGCATCTTACTTCTAAGAACATTGTGTGAGCCTGCTGGTGTCAAATCCTGGTGCTGAACATCAGCAAATCCCACAGTGGTGCATCAAGCATTGGCAGGGGCCACAGCAGACAACTTAACTGTTGGATTTTTTTCAAATGATCATCTGCTGAACCTAAAAATAGTCTAAACTGAGTGAGAGTGATACCTGGCAGTCTGGCTTTCCTGCAAGACTGCAGGATTCTCATCTTGTTTGGACAATTCAGGGCCTGGATTGCCAAGAAGGAAGAAGAGGAGGGAAAAAAAGTGAGCCAGATATTAGAAACTCACTCAGCCTTGGAAAGGATAGCGGGAGTGAAGAAATACTGTGGCAATAAATCTATGGGATATCCCTTACGTGAAGTGGTTTTAAATTCCGTGGGAGGGGGAGAGGAAGCTCCTCCCAGTGAGAACTAGTATTAGTTAAACCACAACACTGGAAGAAAAAAAATCCCTGTGTTGATTTGCAACAGATTAGGTGAACACCTCCCCAAGCATCCAGCGTATCTTGCTCTGTATCAGCAACTTGTGGTGGCATTTCAGAGTATCACAGGCTAATGTAAGTTGGCAGGGACCTCAGGAAGTCATCCAGTCCAACCTCCTGCTCAAAGCAGCATCACCTGTGAGGTCAGACATAGTTGCTCAAGGCCTTACCTGGTCTAGTCTTGAAAATCTCCAAGCATGGAGCCTGCACAGCCTCTCTGGGTAACTACCTCCAAAGCATAACTGTCCTTACGGGGGAAAAGTTTCTCCCTTCTTGTAGGTGACAGATGAGGACATGTTCTGGGACACAAGAAGGCAACAAGTGAGAGCTGCGGTGCAAAGATTGTGAAGCTTCAGCTCTGTCCCTGCTAAAAGTTTCTGTGAACTTGAGAGAAGACTAGACAAGTACTTGGAGAAGACGTCTAGGGGAGGTTCCCACTAAGACAAACCACAAGAGGTTCAGGAAATCCCCAGAGCAGGAAAGAGTCAGCAGCAGTATTAGGGGGCAGAATCATAAATGATTGCCTTCTTCCTGCTCTTCCCCAGCTGCCATTGCCCACTGCGAGAGATAAGACTGTTGGGTCAGATGCACCCCGGCCTGGAGGAGATTTGCTGCTCTTATGAAGCCCTGAAGGCAATGGTGCTCCTTGGGTGGGCGGGGAGGCTTCCTCAGCGCGATGTGAGAGTCAAGCCTTTCCCACCCTGCTGCGATGAGCTCCCCAGCAGATGTTTCCAGGAAGCTCACCTCCTGCCTGCAGGGACTCTGACGGAAGAGGAAGGCCATCAGGAATGGAGTCACCTGCCGCAGGGTGACTGCCTCCTGCTCCTCACCCCCGAGGCACAACTTCCATGCCGTGAACCCCATGTGAGGCCAGAGACCGGGCGAGCCAGTCCCTGGCTGTGTACAGGCGGCCTGGGGAGCCCACACACGCTCAACCTGCCCAGGAGCAGGAGCGGGGGGAGAAGGGGGTGCAGCAATGCCCAGGAGCAGCTCCTGGAGGGGTGGCAGGGACGTGGGTCTGCGCCCTGCGGAGAACATCTGTAGGCAAATGACAACTGTTCGTGCTCGTCTTTTGTCTGCAGCACTGGCTGTTACAAACTGCTGTGTCTGGCCAGACTGAAACCTGCTGCGTGGCGGAGGGGCGGCTGCCGCCCCCACCAGGAGCGCCCACCGGCCATGGGCAGCACCCACCTCCACCAAGGGGCAAAATGGCCCCGGCGGCGTGTGCAGCCCGTACAAACCGCCGTGGGCCTTCGTCTTCTGCAGCGCTGATGCTAGGCAGGAATGCGTTGCCCACAAAGGGATCTGCCGGGCCAAACGCAGGTGGTGGCAGTTTGTGACAGCTCCTGGTGTGCCAAAGCCACTGCAGGTGGCAGGGATGCTGGCCTGGAGGGGCAGCAAGGGATGATCGGGCAGGCCAGCGTCGGTGCAGCCTTGGGGATGTTTGTTTACATACGAGATGTTTTGTTTGGCACTGTATCATATAGACCAGGCCAGTAACTGTTTCCAGTGACTGTTCTCCTCTTCCGCCTTCCCCACCTGAGGTGCAAAGAACTTTCATTATGGGCAAAAACCTCACATTACGAAAAAGCCTCCTGATGGATACCTAGAGCCTTATTTCCCATTTTGTGCTAGGCATTCAGTTTTACAGGCCAATGTTGTGTCAGAGAAGTTGTTTGCAGCCTTTAAAACAGATGAGGATCAGGTCTGTTTCACTTGAGTAGAGGAGCTGAAAATTTTCATTTTTAAATATACTGGTAAAAAGCAATTCTTAAAATGTAGACACACCTTTCTGTAAATCTTTTTTATTGAGCAATATTTTGGTTTTAAGCAGCCTGTCACTGTATAAAATCAGGACAGCACATTCGATTGATTAGAAACTGGCTAGTTGGGTCAAAATTTAGTTTAAATGCAAAGCCATCAGCTAGTGCGGTTAGTTGAATATTACCAATAATCCGGAAGAAATTGTATAGTCTTACATACTTCAGAAATTATCTGTAGGCTTATAGGATTCTCCAAATTTTTTTCAAACCAGCATTTGCACCTAAGTGCAACTTGTTAATATGGGTTGGTATTTTTATCTTATAGAAGCAGACAGTGTGACAAAATATTTGGTATGCAGAAGCCAAGAAATACTTAATGCCTTGCTGCGTTCTACATCTGGGAGCAGAGCTCCTGCTTGAGGGAGGCCATCCACGATGCAAACGGGAACATTTCTGTTTAGTTCAATGCATGTCCCCTTGCCAACTCTGCCTTCTTTGGTTTCAGAACATGCGCATAAGATGTCTGAGTGGAGACACATACTACAGCAAAGCAGGCAAGAAATTTGCAGGCCAGGTTCTGGAGAAGTTTATCCTGATTGATTGTGACCAAGTTCTTGCTGGTACATACAGGTAAGAAAAAGTAGCAACTACTGTGACAAAGACTTGTGACACTGAGAAAATATTAATTACCAAGATACTGAACAATGTAGCTTTTTTTTTTTTTTTCCTTCATGATAATGGTACAGTTTTCCCTCTTCATTTCCACTTATAAATGTCAGGCTTCATTTTGATGCTTTACCTTCTACTACTCCATCCTCTTGCTCTTACCTTGCTGCTTAGCTTTCAGATAGCACTAACTGCTTCTCTGCCAACACTGACAATTCTTGGACACATCTGTCTATAAGTATCACTTACTTTCTTAAAAATGTGAAAAATGTTCTACCAGGTCAGATGATGCTCCACCTAGCCCACTGTCTCCAGCTGATGCTGTTTAGGGAGAGCAGCCCAAACTGCTCTCTGTGGTCCATCCCCCTTGCCTCCCACAATATGCGCAATCGTTGCATACATCCCTACTTACTCCCTTCAGTACCTGTTCTATACCTATTGTTCGTGAATTTGCCCTAACTCATTGTCCGTTCTAAACCAATCTCTTACTAATTTCATGAAGTGCCCCTAGTTCGAGTGCTGCAGATTGGTGAAATAGCTGTCCTACATTCAGCTAAGTCATTGCTTGCACGATTTTCCAAGCCTCCATCTTATCCACCCTCCCTGCCCTTTTCTTATCTAAAGGGAAGACCTTGGCCTTTTCAGTCTCTCCTCATACGGCAGCTGCTGCACCCCTCAGGCATTTTCATTATCTTTCTCTGCACCCTCTCTAACTTCCCTATGTCCTTCTTGAGATGCAGAGACCAGAACTGCGTGCAGCTGCCAAGGTATGGTTGCACCAAGGTGTTCTAGAGGGTCAAAATGATGCCCTCTGCTTTGTTATTATCACCCTTGCTGCCAGTGGCCCACATTCGCTGAATTTTTTAGCTGCCATTGCACACTAAGCTGATGATTTCAGAGAACTGCTGACGATGATTCCTAGCTCTTTCCTGACCTGTTCCATCTTCAGCATCATACAGGCCCGATACAGATCATTTTTCCCATGGGTACACCACATTTTCCTACAGTGAAGTTCATCTGCCACATATTTGTCCTCTTGCTCAGTTCAGTGAGGTCCTTCTGGATTTCCTCACCTTTGGTGAGGTATCCAACTGCCTGAAGGAACTGAGGATTCTCTGCAAACCTGAGGATTTTACTGCACCCCTCCATGCCTGAGGTCACTGATAGGATAAAAAGCAGTCCCAGCACCAGTCGCTGGGCCTCACTGCTGACTCCTGCTCATTGCTGCTGAAGAATGATCATTAAGCTCTACCCTTTGCATCCTATGCTTTCACCAGCTCTCGGTCCATAACAAGGCCTTTCCTCCATGCCAATGGCAACTTAGTTTCTTAAAAGGCTTTGGTGTAGAACCTTGTCAAAGGCTCTTTGAAAACCCCAAAATATGTAGTTGACTGTCCCTTTACCCATGTGCTCACTGGCTCCCTCACCAAACTCCAGCAGGTCTGTGAGGCAGGGCTTGCCTTTACAGTAGCCCTGTTGACCGTTTTCCAAGAGCCTGTGCTTCTCCACGCCATCAGTAATCTTGTTCTTCACACACCCTCTGCTATGTCCCACGGTGGAGGTCAGCTCCAGTGTTATGTGGGCCTCAAGATTACATCCAGAGCCCTCTCTGTAGATGGGATCATATTTGAAACCCCCCAGTCCTCAGTAAAGCAGTCTTTGCAACGGCCCTGGTACACAAGAGTGAAACACATCTCAGTGTCACCAGCATTAGCAATGGACGCAAAAAATTCATTGAGGTTCTCTGCTATGGTCTTGCCAACGCTGAATGCCCCTTTTGACCCATAGGTCTCAAATGGGCCCACCAATTTCTCAACTGTCAGTCCAGCATTTTTTAACAACCTACAAGCCATAGTAATCTTGCGTTTTTTGGACTGCTCCTTTTAATCTCTTTTTGACTAATTGCTGCATTTGTACATAGTTACCTTTCTTGAAATTTAATATCTACATACTGCTGCATTTATTTGGATTGCTCTCTCCCACTACATAGTTAAAATTGTGTTGTGAGCATTATTACAAATGGGCTCTTCCACTTCTACCTCTGGAACAGAGTCTTATGCATCATTCCAGACCACATCCTGAATAGCATCCTTTCTTGTGGGTCGAACAATTTAGACTAGTTAATTCTGGCAAGTAATCATTTATTGCTTCCAAAAAGTTTTTCTCCACAGCTCATCCCAGTGAAGCATTAACCTAGTATGTATATGAGTGGATGAAATCTCCCACTATTACTACCTGTCCTAATTTTGCAGCCTTTGTAATCTCAGTTAACATTTTCTGATCCCCATCACTGTTGTGATCAGGTTGGGAGTACTGTTCTTGTACTCGATTTTTATGACTAGACTCTGAGTTTTCCACCTACAGATCTTTCCCACAGTACTTTCACACTGTTGCACATCATATTATCCTTCAGCACAACTCCCCAGGACAGACTGTTCTGATATTTCTGTG
Organism: Scopus umbretta; assembly: GCA_013400535.1. NCBI lineage: Eukaryota > Metazoa > Chordata > Aves > Pelecaniformes > Scopidae > Scopus > Scopus umbretta. The sequence goes on along the minus strand of VZTL01096058.1, from coordinate 8,590 downwards.
AATCTGGTGCCCTGGCGATACTTTATTCTCCTTCCACCATGTTGTATGTGCTTCCTTATGTTCAGTTTGCCATAGGAGACTATTTCCCACCATGGCTGGCCTCCACAGTACCCTCTGGCAATGGGTTATACAATTTAATTTATGCTTTGTGTGAAGAAGTGATCCATTGTATTTACATTAGACCTACTGCTAGATAATTGTATTTGATGCCCCCAAATTCCCAAAAACTGGGCACAGTAAATCACTGTTTCCTATTTACTTTCTTGACTGCATCCATGATTTTGTCCTCCTCCATTATAATCCCTCATGTGAATCATCTCTTCTCCATCTGAAGTATCCTCAGCTGTTCAGTCATTTCTCGTGCAGGAGAGCTTCCCAGCCTTTAATCATAATGTCTATCTGTTGTGAGACAAATTGACCAGAACTGCATGAAGTGGTCAAGGTATCTCCACTCACTACACTTTAGCATTGTAGTGTAATGGCGACTTCTGTCTTTTCCTCTGTCCCCATTTTGGCAGTTCCTAGTCCGCTGTTTGCCTTTTTGACTAGTGCTAAACATTGAAATGATCATTTTTTTGAACTGTGTATGGGAACTCTGACCTCTTTCCGAAGTGTTAATATTTGAGAACTCATCAATATGCAGAGACTATCAGGGATTTTGCAACAGTTTGAACTTATTGCCATTGAATTTCATCTATCATTTTGTCATTTATTCACCCCATACCATAAGATCCTCTTGCGGCTTCTGATTATCCAGTTTTCTTTTGACCACCCACGACAATTTTACCCTGAGCTCTGACATGGTCAATGTTTCTACCATTTTTCGGGACTTTTCTGAATACATTGAACAGCAGCGATCCCAGCACAAAGCTTGTGGGATTCCAGTGGGTAAATTAAAACTATTGCTAGCATTTGTGTCCCATCTTTAATCAACTGTTACTCCTCAGGAAGACCTTCCTTTGTACTCCATGATCACTTAAGTTTTCTAAGAGTCCTTGCTGAATGACTGTGTCAAAATCTCTTTGAAAATTCAAGTGTCCAGCGTCAAGCAGATACATACATCTGTGTGCTTGCTGCCTCCTTCAAAGAACTGCGAGAGGCTTTTGAGGCATGGCATCCTTCCATAAAAATATGCTGAGTCTTCAGCGTTATGATTATAGTTATTTATGCATCTAATAATTTTACTCTCTATTTGCTTCTACCAGTTTGTTCAGTATGGAAATAAGACTGGCTGGTTTGTAGTTTTCCTGAAGCTCTTTAAAAGGTTCACGTTTACTACTTTCCATTCCTTTGCTACTATGTTCAATTTTAAATGATAGGTTATTCACTGGTTAATAATTGGAAAATTGCTGACTTCCAGTTTTTGAAGGCTGTTTACTTAAATATTTTCCTTTAATGTGCCTTTTAACTACGGTGACTTTTTGGATATTTTAAAATGTCTTTATTTTGATAGGTACATTTTCTCTGAGACTCTAATATAGCATCTTTAAACAATCTTCATGCTGCCTCAAGCATTTAACCTTTTGGTTACTCTTTTACATTTCTTTTTAATAGCATTCCTCGCTTTTTCTTTTAAGTTAAGTATTACTGTTATGGATTACTTCAGTCCTGAAAGAATATTGATATGGATGTCATGGTTAATTTTTTTGCCAAGTGGCTTTTCCAAAAAAACTTTCTGAACTGCTAATGTTATTTCTCCTTTTGTTGGTTTTCTGGTTAGTTTCTCCAAAAAGCAGTCATTTATAGTGTCTAAAATGCAGTTTCTGCAACTCTCCTAGTAATGGCTCCCATTCAACGTGGGTATACCTGAATATCCCTTTATTCCTCTGCTTTCTGCTGCCTTAGCCTGTCAGCACGTCCTTAGCATGGCATACTTACCATCAGCACCCCGCTCAGAAAGTTCACAGTGCAGCCCTAATACTATCTTTTTCCTGTTTGGGAGTGGAATTTTAGTCCAACAGGAATATATTTCATTTGCTGCTATATCACTTACCTTATATGACTTCTTTTTTTTTAAATGTATTGTGCCACTGCCCCAGCAACATATCCTCTATTCGTCCTTTCTGTGTAATTTCTACCCTTGCAGTTACACTGTTCCATGATTTTCTTCTACCCAGTAAGTTTCGGAGATGCCTCCTGTGTCAGAGTCATCATTTCAGCTCAGGTATTTCACAACATCCATCTGTTTCTTTAGCTCATAGAATTTATGTATGCATGTAAACATTTGTATCTGATCTGCTTGTTCACCACCGTGCACTTCTCTAAACACAGTTTTATTTGTTTGGATGTTCTTCATTGATTCTAATTTCGTACCTAAGTGTCATTGATTTCCATCCTGTCCTTATATCAGAATACAGTTTTCTTGCTTTTGTTCCTAAGGCAAAGTGGGCAATCTCAAACTGTGTGGCCTTCTACACACCACAGCTGTGCTCCACATTCTAATTTAAAGCCCCCCTGTATCTTCTGCATTATATTGTGCAGCAGCCAGCTTTCATTCAGCCTTCTTTATAGAGTCACTATGTTCCTGCACTTTTCCATTTCCTTATGATTCTGTCATCCTTACCCTAACATAATTTCCCTAACCATGTTCTGAAATGCTCTTTTACTTCTCTGTCCCATTCTAAGTCTGGCAGAGGGAGCATTTTATAAGGCTACCAAGAAAATCCTGATTTTTTTTTTTTAGCTTCCTACTTAGGTGCTTTTATTTTACCCCTGAGACTCATTCCACCTCTTTTTGTGTTAATGGGACCTATACGGACATTGATCAGTGGCTTCTCTGTAGTGCTCCATAACTTAGATCCAAATGTCTCTACTGTCCTTCAGCACAGTGAGCAACTCGCTCCTCATTCTTTGCTGTCATCCCGCCTAAGCATTGAGTCATGGAGGACTACACCTGTGTGCTGTCTGTCTCCTATGGACACCAACAGAATTTAGTACCTTCTGTATATCTTGGTTTGTACAACCTGGGGACAGTTACCAGCTGACCGTCAGCTGTCTCTTTTCCAGACTCAACATCTCCTGTTCCTCAGAGGATGCAAGTCGAGTGAAAGGATTACACATGTCTCATAGGCCACAGTGTAGCTCATACACCCCCAGGATGTTTGCTTTTTTTCCCAACATTGTGACACTACAGATGCGTGTTTTTCTTAAGACATATTCTAACCCCCAGAGCTGCTGCCTACTCGTTCTCCAGCCTGAATTTGTGCACCTGATCGTGACTGCCTGGCATGTTTTTTCTTTGAATATTTTCCTGTTGAACTGCATCCATTCTTTTCAGAACCTTTTTCAAACTCCTATCTGTGCAGTCCCTCTCCATTGGATATGATCTGTGAATTTAATGAGAGTGTACACTTCCATTATTTAGGCTGCTCATGAAGATATTGGATAGCACCAGAGCCAAGACGCTAGATCCCTCTAGAGCTTCAGTACATCCTTCTACATTGACAGTGAATCCAGATGTCCAGTCTCCCTGCATCCTTTCTTGCAGAGGGGTATTTTCCTACCCTATTCTTGACTATTCAGATATTCAGTAAGTGTCTTTTGATTCTTCAGCTGTAGGAAGAGACTCTCTTCTCCTCAAATGCATGCTCAGATCATGCCTGACATCCATTTTTAGTCTCTGGTTACATCTCTAGCCATCAGATTCTCTCTTCTATGAGCCCTATATGCAGTGTTACGTGCATGTAACAGGAGCAGTATACATATTGACATTTTCATATGGAACCCCATAGGTTGATACTGTTGTTCTCTATGCTGACATTTTCCTTGATAGTTTTGTAAAAGCCCTTCTTATTTTCCAAAATACTCTTGGCAAGCTGAACTCATTCTGATATATTGCTGCCAATTGATACTGAATCAGGCACGTTTTTGGAGACTTTTCTAAATATAGGAACCAAGCTCACTGCTCTATCTTACACAACTGTAAGCAAATTAGTTTAGACCCCTCAACTCTTCTATGTTTATTGATTAAATATTTCCCTGTGTTTTCCATCTTTGATGTTATATTTCCTCTAAATGAAGACAAGGAGAAAACAGGGTTCATTGAGATATCTAGGAAAAGCAACAATCTAAAATCCTAAACAAAATTATATATCTAATTATTTAGTATTATTCTGGGCACCAGAAGAAATAGTATGTTTCTTTGAGCACTTACTTAACAGAGTGAAGGATATGAAGGCATTTACTACTGCAGCAGATGAGAGGAGCCTACAGGCAAATGGGGCTAGAGTTAAACAGGATCTTGAACAGGAAATCTAGAGTAAACATTTGCCAGGTTAGGACTAGAGAAAAGAGGTGGCGTTGTCAGCCTGAAAGGGAGTTACGTGGCCATTTGAGTTGCCTTAGAGGAGATGAAATTTCTCAGCTTCATTCCAAAAAATGGAAGATGGTCAAAGTATCAGTATGTGTCCTGGCGCTGGCACAGAGAGGAAGGAGCTCATTGTTTGCTATATTGTAGTGAAAGAAACTCGAGATTTGGGGTTGGAGCCGACATGACAACTGAAACTGAAAAATGAGAGGAGAAAGTTGGGAGGATTACAAAAGGTCTGCACCTGGCTTCAGTACAGAGGAAGAAAAAACTAAGTACGTAAGTGTTTGGCAATGGACAGGTAAAGCTGCATGGGTTTGAAGCTGGAGGAGGCTTGGAATTTCTTTAAAAGAAAGGTGCTCATACTCTCAGGTATCCATGTCCTAAGCAAGAGGAGAGGGCTTTGAAGAGCGAGTTCCAGATCTAACTCGATGAACAGTCACCTCAAGAAAGAACTTAGAATTAAGCAGAAAGTGAGTGCATGAGGAATGGAAAGCATAGTGTATCAGCATGGAAACCCCAGGCTGATATGTACAGCAATAAAGTGAGCATTGCCAGAAGATAAGTTATATATAATCTTGCAGGGCACACCAAAGCAAAGAGGAGGTCCTCAGGTGTATAAATAGTAAGCGAATCCTGAAGAAAGAGACAAGGCATGCTGCTGTAAGGATGAATTAGAAATAAGAGATAACCGAGATGGGATGCCCAAATTAACTGAACACATTGCACCGTTTTTAATCAAAACGAAGATGAAAAATGAGGAGTGGAAATGATTTCAAGTGCTTTGGAAGCAAGTTTAAAGAGCTTACTGCAATAAAGGCAGACTACTGTCAACTTACCAAAGAAAATGTCACTTGAAATTAAAGGTCTAGTAATGAGTGTTATGTAGAATCTACATTTAGCAATGAGCAAAAATGATACACAGAAGTTTGTACTGGCAAACGGAAAGAAAAGAATGCCTTTGACAGCCAAAGTGACAGAAAAGCAATAAAAACGAGTACAGGAAACTACTGAAAGAAGCGAAAAAACTGCTGCAAATTGGGATCTCGTCAGCTGGAAACGGCTGAAGCAGAGAAGCTGAGGGTGAAGACGTGCGAGTCACCTGTACAGTGCAGCTGTAGGAAGGCCCCTGCAACCCTAGACCACATTGCAGTTTTACAGAGGGCTGCGCAGAACTAATCCTGTTGTTGAAAATGCTGCTGTAGCTGAGACTGAGCCTTGGGCTGAAATACCGCAGGGTGCTCTCGCCACTCCCGCTTGACCCAGGCCAGTGCACCAGGGCAGGGGTGCTGTGGCAGGGCAGGCGAGTGTCTCCCACCTCCTGGGAGGTGATATTGCAACTCCATCTCCTGGCCAAAGGCTGAGCTGCATGGGTTCCTGGAGGGTTCCCTGCTCCAGGAGTGTCTGAAAGCAAGGCAGGGAAGGGACCCGATCCTACAGCGATCCGTTCCCTGACTCCTGCGATTTGTTCCCCAGGATGATTCAGAACTGGGTATGGGATCTCTGTGTGCAGCAGTTTGTTATGGAAAATAAATAATGGCAGGAAAATCCTACCAGTTTTAGAAACTCATGGATGCTGAACTTTCAGCATCCGCAGGGGCCTGTGGTGAGGAGCTCCACAGCTTGCCTGTATGTTGTGTTGTGTAAGGAAGTACCTCTTCTCGTCTGTATTGAATTTGTGGCCTGTTAAATTCATTCAATGCCTCATTTTTATACCAGAAGAGACAAAGAATGATCATTCCCTGGCTATTTCCTCCATGCCATTCATGGCATGTCCCATGGCATGTCCCCTGTCTGGACTCCTGGATTTCTTCAAAGAACTCTCACAGCTTTGTGAGAGATAACTTTCCCTTGCAAAAGCTTCCTTTCCTGTTATATCATATTTACCTACGTTGCCATTAATTGTGTTCTTCAGAAGAGTCTCTATCAACTTGTGCTGTGCACGTATGAGACTTAATGATCTGGAATATTAAAAAAAAATGTAACTCATTAGCAACTCTTCTGATAACCGAGGCACTTTCAAGTGAGAGATAACACATCCTGGTTGGTAGTCGAGCTATTTCATCCTTGCGTTCCTTTGGCGCTCTTGGGTTAATGTTACCTGGTTCTGCCAATTTGTTACTATCTGCTTTGTTGATGTGTTTTCTAATCTCTTCTACAGAGATTTCAACAGGAGACTGCTCCTCCCTTATGTTCTGTATAAAGGTGGGTTCAGGGCAGGGATCATCCCAAGCTCCTGTACAATAAACACTGATGCAGAGGAATTATCTGAGCACTCCTATTACACATGGACCACGTGCTAGCCCCACAGACACCTGAATGTTCCTCCTCATGCCTTTTGCAATGTGCGACCCAATCTTTTTGAAAGATGGGCTTTCTAGTCTGAACAGCTTCTCCGCTGTCATTTAGCCATCCCAGCTATTTTCTGGGTTTTTTTCCTTATGTCTCTATGTGAAGTTGTATGCATTTGCTTTGCACCTCCAGTACGGTATTTCTGAATACTCTTCGTGCCAGCTGTGAAGGTTTTTCACCCTTTTCCTACTTCCTCATTCTTACTTAATTTACCTGTTTTGATATTAAGCAGAAGAGTATTGATCTTTTCATTTTATGTTGCTCTTTTGGGGTTGTGTACGTGGAGCAGAAGTATACTACTTCCTTCAGAACAACATTATGAACCATACCTAACAACTGCGTACTGCTCACATAGCTGTCTTGTGAAGTAAACATTGATGAGGTCACAAAACGTAGTGCCAGTATCTTGTCCTGAAATGACATTTACTTGAAAATAATTGGAATTCTCCCATTACAGTTGCTCTCCTGTAGTTTCTGTGATTTCATCCTGCTCTTGTCAAAGTCAGTATCTTGCTTTAGCAGCTGGTAATGCAGCCCTAAGCTGGCGCTTCCATCTGTGAAGGTTCTGTTTTATTTAACACAATTAGTCTGCTAGTCTGGTTTGACTATAGCAAGAATAAAAGAAGCAGCAGATGACCGGGATCACCAGGAGCCTGGGGAGCCTAGTCTGTAAGAGGAGCTTCCCTGTTTAATCTAGGAGAATGAAGATTGGGAGGAGAAATGTGGTTACTATCTGTAGATATATGGGGGGAGAGCTAATTAAGGTACAGTTTTGGCACAAACAACAGGTAGGGTTAAACAAATAAGGAAAATACGCAGAGTGGCAATTAGTGAAAGTTTTTCCCCAGCTGGGGCAAAACTTAATTCATTTTAAGGTGGAACATAACAAGCTCCCAGAAAAGATCCCAAGACTTTGTACTGCAAGAGCAGGGACTGAACTTGCTGAGCAAAAGGCTCATGAACTTCTAAGACCATGCATCTCTGAACTGGGCAGCAAAGAAAAGGTGGAAAGAGTCTGGGGAATTTCACAGCAATACTTATGGAAAACATCATCAGCCTTCCTGTCCGGAGGTATTCCTGCGGGGCTCTGGAGACCTCTGCTCCTCAAGGCAGTGCCCAAGATCTCCATTCCTCACCCGCCTGCCTGCCTAAGCGGCTTCTTCAAGTCCATCGCGTGTTGCAGGGGTTAAGGACATGAGAATGTAGCTCCTGCCAAGGGAAGGGAAGAGAGGAGGAGACCAGGCGTGCTTTGATATCCCCCCAAACAGCCTCCTCACCCTCGGTGGAAGGTACGGTTGCAGTGTGCTGTGCTAGCCAAATGCTGAGCGAGAAAGTCTGCAAGACAAGTTGAGCAGAAAGAGCCCTTCAGTGCCTCGTGCTTCCTGTCTCATTGTCCCATAGCCACTCCACCTCCAGACAGTGGGAGCTCTCCTTGCCATTGCCTGCTTGATGCAAACCACGCAGTGCCCCCTGCATGGGCTGACAAGCCTGCCCAGAAACAGTTAGTGCTCTCCAACACACGGACAGGATGGGGAATGGGGAATGATGGTTCCTTGCCTGTGGGCAGAGAGCGCTGGCAAGAAGAAGCTGGAGAAGAAAAGGCCTGAAATGTGCTGCTGGGCTTTTCAGGCAGGGACCAGTTGCTGCTCTATGTCCGTCATATGGCTAAGGAAAACTGGCTGATGTTTCTTGTTCATTGTTTATATTTTCATACAGTTTGTTACATCACCCAGCTGAAATTAAGTGACCATTTTAGTGGTGTTCTTTGGTAATTACGTAGTGAGTACATTCATCTCTACAAGTAATCTCAGACTTGCATCCTTCAGAGAAAGTTTTAGTGACATAAATTGGGTAGCAATATGTCACTCGAATGTCAAAATCAATGCTAGGTATCTTGGCACTCTGAGAACAAAAGTTACATGTGGGGTTTTG
>VZTL01096053.1:0-16491 GCA_013400535.1 Scopus umbretta | reverse complement strand
ATGGATTCATTAATCTTGATGAACAAATGAGTTTGTTTTAATAACCATAGTGATGAAGGACAAACAACCAATGCCCCAATTGTTTCACTGATGCAACTCACTGCAGAGGCAGCAACTGAGGTAAGTACACAGTTAGAAAAGAGTGCGCCACATGGTGAAGAGCAGGGCAGAAATAAGCATAAGTAAAAAAACACAAGCAAAAGACTTTGAATTCACCAGAACTACAGTAAGAAGCAGCCTCCTGCAAGAACCTGCAGGCCCCTGGCAGGCAAGGATGGGCCAGGCTCCTGATCCAGACCTTTGCTAGTTCATAGAGTAATTTAGGAGGCAATTGCAGCATTGCTTGCCTGGATCTCATGCCTCTGCCTTGACAGAAGGCTATTCCTCATCTTTCTAAGCTGGAAGGGTCACATCTGCACTCTTGATTAGGGCTAATAAGTTGAAGGTGACTCTCATGACCCACTCTTTAGCAAAACATTATATCTAACTCCCGATACACTAAACATAGGCAGAAATCATCACTGCACAACTACATTTTAAATCTCTGTATTATCTAATATTGAATCTAATTTTAGCATTTCCAGTAGGATAAGACTAATTTATTGACCTTCACCCAATTCAATCCCTGTTACACCATAGTGTTCTACAGTCTCAATATCAAAATAGTTCATTCAGTACTACTGTACTCACTTTTCTTATTATGTCTGGATTTACAAAGGCTTGAACAATTCTTCGTGTCACCTAAAGAATCAATTTTTGTGCATACACTGGCAAAACAGCAGACTGGCAAACACACATCTGTACTGCATAGTCACAACGTGTGAGATTAGTTTGATGCTTTACTAGAGAACTACAGCAAAATCACTTTGGTTACCTGCTAAAGGACTGGCCAGTCTCTCTCCCAGTCTCTTTCATGCTCTAAATATTGTTCCTGGTAGTAGAAGAACTGAAGGAACTGAGATTACAATTCCTTTAAAGATAATTTATTAAAACCCCAGAAGGTCTATGTACAGGAGAAAGACTTCCAAAGCTAAGACTAAAGTTGGCACTTTAATAAAGAGTCAGGGGCCTAAATACTTTGGTCCCACAGAGGCTGAGCATCTGCCACTAACATTAACTTCCATAAGAGCAGAAACGAGGCAGCACATATGAAAAATAAGCTCTTTATGCAGGTACTTGAACATGGCAAAACCCAAGACTGTCCCCCGTGCTTCCCATCCCTTTGACTGACCCCGGTTTGGCTAACCTGCTTTCAGTACGCTTAGTTCCTGTACAGCTGTTCATTACAGCCACCCAAGATCAGGGATGGACATTGATATGCCCATTGGAAGTACTCTCCCTCCCCCAGCTGTATGCTACTTGCTTATGCTAGAGATTACTGTCCCCAGGAGGAATCTTGTCAGCATTTGCTAATCTGCTTCAGACAACCACAACTGGGTTAATTTAAACAGCTGATGAAAGTGGTTTGTGCTGGTGGGGCTAACTTTGCCTGAAGCATTTTAGCAAATCCACCCAAGGTCACTTCCAGGAGCAGAGCCGTGGGGACAGCTTCAGCTGCTGGCTGTGCAAACAGTTGGGAGTAGAATGGTTGAACAGGCACGTGGGATCTTGAGGAGGACGTCTGTCCATGGCCTAACATGGCATTATCTGAGACACTGGGAAAACAAAAACGAGTCACAAGAGCAACACCAAGTAAGGATAGAGTCCAAATCAAGGGTTTGTCTCTGATTTTTTTACCATGGGTGGCGATTTCAACTAGAATTCACTGCTGACGTCCAAATGTCCTTCAGTATCACGAGGAGACTAGTCCCTCGTGAAAAAGTCTTTAATGCCCCTAAAATTACCGATGGTGCCTGAGTGTGCAGCTTTGTAACCCAAGTACCCCCTTCTGCCTTACGATTTCAGAAGACAAAAGAAAATGAGAACAAGCAAATAAAATGTAATCTCTCTTCAGTAAAAAAAAACATCTGTATTAAAGTTCACAAATACATCTGTTAGCTTTCAGGCATTATTCACAGCGACAATATCTGCCTCTTATCCTTTCCTCTCAATAGGAAAATGAAAAGCTGAAAAACAACTGTTCCTGTTACCTCTCCCTAACATCTAATATTTTCACCTTCTTAGTCAAGTACATAACTCAGTCCTCACACCCATATTTTCACAGTTGTAGTAATCCAGCATTCTTTGGGCTGCCTTTTGCTTTTTTCCAAGTTATATTATTACCTCCTCTATGTTATGCTCTCTTCCTTCCCACCACATTTCTGGCACATTGCATGCCCCATGTGCTGGATGAGAACATTATCTGATTCCATGGTTGTAAATAACTCTGTTAATAGATTTAGATTAATGCCAGACTTAGAATAATGCTACTTCTACAACTGTCTTTCAAGTGCATGAACATAGACTGGCCTAACCTGGGCTGGTTTTGACTGCCACAGTGCTTTATCCTTCACATTGTAAGCAGGATCCTATGGCCAGCTTCTGAAGAATTAACCCTTCAAAGACGAAGGAAAATATAATCTAAGAAGCAATAAAAACCAGCAAGCTTCACCGTGATTCCCCTCTAACCACTCATTCACGCACCTCCAGATAGCCAGTAACATCCTGCCTGATAGGATGTTTTTACATGTTATCTCCAATTTGTATTGTATTAGGCACCAAAGTTAGTACTTAACATCTTTACATGGTCTGGTGTGTTTTGCTAGGGATATGCTCACTGGTTATTAACTGGATAAAACCTGATATTAGCTTGGCTTTGTTTAATTTCTAGTGTTATTTACTCTGTGGTGACTGACTAACCTCAGTTAATATTGTGAATTGTTTGCCCTGTAATGACCAGATATTCCATTACATTATGTAAATTATTTGCATAGTGATTATGATTTAATGTTATTGGTAATTAGAATTATTTGCCTGCTGGTAATGCTGTATAAATGATCTGTCATTAATCACAGGGCACACCTTACCAAGGGCTCTAATGAGGAAAGCTGCAGTTTAATGTCACTAAACTATCGGTCTCCTCTGGGCCATTGTTTTACATCACGGGAAACTGTTTTCTGTATTTATTGATCATTCATTGATCACTACCATAAAGACACAGGGTTTTGTAAATGTCTTTATTCTTTAATGTAAGATATCACTAGACTTTGAGTCACAATAATCAAAATGTGTAGCTGCTAAAACTTGCTCATCAGATTTTCACACTTGCAGTTTTAAACCACACGAGCAGTTCCTCCTCTTGAAGAAGGAAGAGGACCCATAGTCCACACCCCTCATATTAGTAACCATAGAGGCAAGGGCATGTATTTGCCAAAGGAAAATTAAAAAAGGCAAGGGCCAATCAGATCCCAGGCAGTAGAGCACCGTCTTTAATTCAGGAAAAGAAACTTCCAAGGGAAAGCGCCTCTTCCCCTGGATAAAGCCAACTGAGAAATGTTGTTGTTCATTTTTTTGCACTCGCTAATTCATATCCATCACTTTTTTAGGAACCACTTTTATTCACTGTATATTCTCCTTGCAATAAACCACTAGTAAACTAGTTTGTGAGAAGAACAGGAAAAATATGCTCAACATCCTTCCTACCCCTATTTAGTGTTTACTACACCTACTTTGATGAACTGAGTGACTGTTACTGTGTAAGCAGAGAATGCCACACACTTGGAAAGCTGAGTGTCCATTTAAAGCCGTGCCATATAGCCAGACCTCCGAGTTCTGCAGTTATGAGCCAGTGGGTAACAGCCTGCCATATCCACAGTCTGCAAATATGCACTTTCTGCATATTGAAAACAGGACAGAACCATTGATTACCAGGATTTCTAAGGTAGGAATTAGAATGTAAGGATCCCAAGCACAATGCTAAGATCCAGAAAAGCAGGATTTAAGGCACATTCCCAAACCCTGCACCTCCATGCACCTCTGCAGGCCATGAACAGGTACTTCAAGGTCATATGAGAACTCAGGCAGATTTTCATACCTCCGCAGTCAGTGCAAAACCTGAATGTTCTTCTCCAGCTCGGAAGTTACTTAAAATCAGACCTATCCAATTAACTAATGTAAGACAATAGAGTTATTCCCGAATGAGAGACATTCTGAAATGAGACTCATGGCCAGTAAAGAGCCTTTACTATGACTTAACTGCAAGGCGTTTAGTACAAATACTTTTCCTGAGTGTCTGAAAGGGCTAAAACTGTATACGAAGAATGAAAATACTTGTCACAACACTTTCTGTAATTTTTGCGGAATAAAGAACTGTTTACCTATATAGCAATTCAGTCAAACTGCAATGCCTGTTTATCGTGCTAAAAGATTTGAATAGTCTGAAAGAAATATTTGTACTGAAAAGCTTTATTTAGAATCAAAAGGAAAATAGCTGAAGCCTACTGAACCAGAAAATGCATGCAAAGGAAGATCAATGTGAATAAAATATCTCTTTTAATATTTTACTGGGGGGAAAAGCAGAATCATTGATGTTGTTTTTAATTTTGAGCCTCTGTAAGATTATGAACTGTCTTGGTTTTGCCTTGGAAGGTTAAACAAAAAGACTAGTCAGTTGTACAAAGGAGAAATGGATAATAGAGGAACATGGATAAGAATTTCATACACTTAAAAAGCTAACTGATGATTGATCAATGCAAATAAATACAGAATATGAATGACTGATGAGCCTTTCTCATGGAACCTGTGTGCTTCATAAAATCTGACCTATGAAAGTCTAGTAAAAGATTTGGAAGACAAGTGTCTGTGCATCTTAATGAATAATGGCAAAAAGAAAGGGGTGAACACATTTCAAAGTATTTAGTGATGTGTCCTGTGCACCAGTCTGTACCCTTCATAAAATATCTACTGACAGAATTAAGCAGGCAGATAGTGAGATGTGCCCACACCAATATATCAGAAACGTGGTGGGTATCTTTGGTTAATCAAAATACAACAGTTACCTTTTTTGTGAAGCCAAATAAAATCAAGTGAACAGTTTGTCCACTAACATTACACGTTTCTCAGACAAGAACATTATATTTCTCTATGATAAACGTGGAACAATTGCACTATAATAACAAGAAACTGAGGAAATGTGTTGTTATGAGTTCTGTTCATGAGCACTTTGCTAAAATAGCAGCAAATTACTTTTTCTATGAAAGTAGGGATCTGTTTTGCATTTTGGCTCATTTCATTTCACTTATGTCTTTCATTGGCAGATGAAACCACAGAGGAGTATATTTTTTTAATTTAGAGTTAGATATTTTTCCTAACAGTGATTCCAACAAATATATTTCAGTTTAGGTTAGAAAACTGCCATCCATCAGACAGCAAATTCAGCTAAAAACACTGGAATCCCACAAGCATGAGTGTTAGACAGATACTATGGGTAGCAACAGAATAGCCAGTGCTGGAGATCAGCTGTATAAGAAAACCAAAAACATAGATCTGATTTCAAATGTGGGAGTCCAGAGTCATGTATTAGCTTTGCCTTTTTTTTTTTTTTTTCCACACTTGGTCAGTTAATGAGATTAGGAAATCCCATTAATGAATCCTCTGAGTCTTTGCACATAGGCAGAAAAAATAGCAGGGAGCATAGAAAGGCATTGGAGAGGAGAGGTTCTTACAGACCTTATAGTTCCTTGAAGTTTTTCAGAACATATCAGTTGTGGACAAACAGTTCAGCTGCACCCATGTATTCCCTGTCCAAGAGCAGAGCTAATCTAAGTTTAGTAGCAGGAGTTTGTATACAAGAGGAATATGAGAGAAAAGAGCCTTATGGTCTGGAGGGGACAGATGATGTGGGACAGATGTGCGTGCAATACCCACCGTGTCCCAGATCCCTCCTGATCCTCCTGGTTTTGAAGGATCTGGCTCTATGCAGACTGCGGCACCATGATTCCTCCTGCTGAGAGTCTTCAGACTCTCTTTTTCTTGTTGTCCTTGAAGAATTTGGGGAATTTCTAGTGATTCCTTTCTTCTCCAGGCTAAGGAGATGTTCTGGTTTTGGCTGGGGTAGAGTTAATTTTCTTCATAGTAGCTAGTATAGGGCTATGTTTTGGATTTGTACTGGAAACAGTGTCTATAACACAGGGATGTTTTAGTTACTGCTGAGCAGTGCTTGCACACAGTCAAGGCCTTTTCTGCTCCTCACATCACCCCACCAGTGAGTAGGCTGGGGGTACACAAGAAGTTGGGAGGGGACACAGCATGCTAAAATACAGCCTTTATAGAAACTCACATAGCACAAAATAGGGAAATAAATGAAAGAAAATACTGACAAAGTTACTGCATAATAGTTAATGAATTTACAAAGAAATTCAAAAAGCCACTTGCAAGGACACATGTGTGTATGTTGTAAAATAAAACATACGGTACTCTCTTAGCAGTTTAATTCTGAGTAATATTGACTAAACTTTGCTTGGCCTTCAGCTGAGAAGTAAAAAAAAGGTAGCATCTCAGAGTTAAATATAATATTACCTCAGTGCCTCCCTAATCCATAACGGAAGCATTAATCACTGTGTCTTTGTCATGGCAGCTAGGCAGTTTGCAATCTGTCTGTGTACTTGATTTATGAACAGCTGATGGCCATTGAACTGCAGCAATCCACCAAACAGTATTTTGTACTTCCTTCTGCTTTGAGTGTAGATGTTACAGAACACTGACATTATATTCCATCTAATATATACAAAGATAATTTTGTAAGCTCCCTCATTTTTGCCTCTCTTTGGTCTGGTTTTCATGTCTCACTCTTTCCTCCTCCATCACAAAATGCATTGCTGATTTCAGACCCCCAGCTCACCAGCTTGCTTATAACTCTGGGCTTTGCTGGAGCAGGATCAGCACACTTCTGCCTTCCAGCACTATCAAGGTGAGCGCCTGTCCCAGCTGAGCAAGAAATGGCATGGTGCTCAAGCCTATTTTCCTTCTTCTCTCAGTAGCTTCCCTATGATCCCATGAGTTTCATGGGAGATACAGAGTTTCGAGATCTGATGCCAATCCTTTTGGGCGTGAGTCCCCAGTACGGCCAAACGCTACTTCACATAGTTGCTTTGGAAGGAAAAGGAAGGGGACTAGATTTGCATTTTGTTCTTTTGCAGATGGCTAAGGGGTGGGATACTCAGCTTGACCCACCATTTAGAAACACCTGGGGGGCAAAGAGAGGCCCCTTCTCAGTCCCACCCTTACAAACAAAGTGTGAGCCTTGAATCCAAAAGCATCAGGCTCCGGTCTCACCAGCCTGTGGCGGGAAGTGGCTCCCTGCTGGTACGTACGGTGGTGCGGCGGCTATGCAAACCTGCACACCTCATGAATGCACTCACTTTGTGTGGGTTTTCTGTTGCGGTTTGCCCTCAAAATGGTGAGCTCTGCCTATTTTTGATGAAAGATCTGTGTCTTCTCTTTCTCGATGTTGTCATTCCTTAGGCTCTGTGCTCCAGTCTGCAACTTTTAAAAGCCAAGGTTATGTCCAAATTTCTATTAATCACAAACCTATGACAGTGCAGCAGATTGCTGCATTTGGTAGCATTTAGGAGGATATTGCTTTGTAAACTGTACCACGCTATTCACCATCGCTTGTAACAAAGCACTCTTTGTTGGTTAATGGTGTCTAGAAAATAATGGTTAAATTTAAAGCATCTCAAATTCTGAAGAGTGTGTTAAGAAAAAAAAAAAAAAAAAACCAAACGAAAAAGCCAACCGCTAGAAAAGGTAGGGTTTTTAATGCTTTATCTCACCTCTCTTGGCAAGAGAATGAGGGATGTATTCACAAATATTTGAAGGGTGGCTAGAAGAGATAGTGCTGCCCTAAAGGAAATCCTGGCATCAACGGATGTATAACAAGGAGTAATGGGATGAAATTAGGCAATAATGCTAACGAGATAAGTAGTCTTTCATCCTGGAAGTACGTTCCAAGTGTTCATAAATGCAATAGTGATTGCAAATGTTTTGGGGGAGGATTCGTACCAGCGAGATCTGCCAGGTATGGGCTGGCTGGGCAGGGAGGGGAAGGTGGAAGGGGAGGCTGAGCGGCACCCTCACCCCGGCCGGCACAGCACTGACTCCCACGCAGCCCTCTGCCACCCTGGAGCGGGTCAGGCTGTGTGCCATGGGCGGTCAGTCCCCAAGGAACCTGCTGGAATCCCTGACTGAAGCTGAACCAAAAAGCTATTCAAGGCTCCACCTCACACTGGCAAAAAAAAGCCTAGGGTGGGACCAGGAACAGGGTTTGGCTCAGATGTTTCCACGAAGCACTTGGCCCGAGGCCCAGCTGGCTCCGTGGGCGCCTGTCACCGCTTCCGCGGGCATCAGGCCAGCAACGGGGAGGGCAGGGGAGGCACCAGGCGCTGACCCTGGCCTGCACGGCGGGCAGCGCTCGGCTCACGAGCGGGGATGCAAAGCAGATCACGGCGGCCAGTGTACGCTCATTATTTAGGATATAACCACTGTAAGTGACGAGAACAAGTTACCAGCCCATTTGTAATGACAGCTGGGGAGAAAACGTCAGATGAAGCAGAGGTATAGAGGGGCTGCAGAAGGTGGTGGTGCTGGTCTGCTTTACCTCTTTGGGTTTGCTGTTATTTGTCAATAAGGAGCTTATATTCTCTTACTGTTTTTTTTAAATGGATGAAAATAAAAAAAATATATATTTTGTGATAAGCAGAAAGCGACTCCGCATCCATCGACACCCACAAGATGGAGCTCTCAGCTCAGGAGCAGGGAGGATTTTCTTTGTGTTACCGGAAAATGGAACGTTTTTACTCTCACCCTTTTCTAATTTTTATCTTTTGCTAATATAATGCAGATTGGTTTAGTACATTATTTATGGAGCCCAGAACTGGTGTAGGGAATGCTGTCACTCATTTTAATGATGTAGATATGTTTTTTATTATTATTATACTGTATAGACTTTGGAAAACCTTCATTTGGATCCCATTTAGAATACAGGAAGTTGCCCAAAGCTTGGATGTGAACCTTAATTTACTGAAATCCTTGTAAGGCTGAGAATATTTACTGCTGGCATTTATTGCTCCTGTGAGAGTCAGAGCGAGGGTGAGTGGGGGAGGGAGAGAAAGAGAGGAAAGGAAAGACAACCGTAACTTCAGCCAAAAAAGCAAAGAACATATGTTGGAGTCGTGCTCGGCTGTGCGAGTGCAGCAGCAGGGTAATCTGCCTCTGAGCCATTCTGCTGGGACGAGGAGGTGCCTTGCTGCCTCGGAGATTCAGGAGAACTCTAACAGGACTCATCCTTCGGAGAGCCTTTTCTAAAGCCTCTCTTTATGAAGTGGGTTTCACTACCAGTTAGGAGACTTGGCTTGATGTACCCCGTGAAGGATCGGGCCTTTTTTCTGAAGCAGCGGAAGTCCCTTTGGACTTCTCACTGTGCTCTGCAAGTAAAGACCCCAGGGGTTTCAGCCGTGTGGAGCTGCAGCAGTTCCAGGGGTGCCCGAGGGAAACCCGACGTAGGACCCCAGGCAGCGCTGGCTGGAGCGGGGGGAGTGCTGCACACCCCTCCCTGCGTTGCAGGGGGCTGGAGAAGGTGACCCAGGCAGCCAGCAGTCATGGAAGCAGGAAAAGATCTCTTATTTTTCCTCCTCTTTTCAGTTACTTTGTGCCTGCATGATAATATCAAGCCTTGGGTGTTGAAACTCGTAGAGAAAAATATTCCTAGGACAGGGGCAGTCTTTGCTCAGGCTACAGGCGCAGGTGATTTCATCGGTCTCCAGCCTTTCAGAAAATCAGAGTTCTGCACTTCAGGAAAAAGAGCAAGTGCCTCAGTAATTCCCGCAGTGTTTTTTACGTTAAAGAAAAGCAGAGCAAGATGTTTAAAATAAATTTTTTAGGTATTTGCTTTATGCTCCCCTGTTTCTCCAGCCCCCTTTCATTCAGCTGCTTAACCTACCTTTCAACCAGTCTCTCTGGTGGCTTGTTTGTCCTGCGCTGTGACAGTTAAAAAGGCTAATAAAGCAGCTGGCGGGAGGATGAATGAAGGGACCATGCCAGCTATTGCCCCTATTGTGGAAAACAACAGCAATGGTGAAACTTTGATATGTCTATGTTGAAATTTCCTCAGAAACCCGTATATTGTGGACCAGAGATTTCTTAAATGGAAACACTGTTTTGTGAATCTCTAAAGAAATGCAATATGTTTTCTGAAGAGCAGTTTAATTTAAGAGATTGCCTATTTATATTAAATACTCACCACTGTTTGTTACTATTGTTACTGAAACTGCTTTTGATGATATACTGTCATTATTTTGAATTTACTTGTGCTTTGTTAATATTTATTACTGGCACTGGGAAAGGATCAAGGCATTGCTCAATAAGGCACACCAATGCGTGGCGAGAAGACAGTTTTTCTCTAGGAGCTCACAGCCAGAGCAAGGTCATACAGGAAAGATGGCAAAAAGCAGACAAAGTCAGTTTATGGAAAGCTGTCCCTCTCTTACAAGCTATATACTGCATGCAATAGCAGAGTGAGTTCCAGATACAAAAGATTACTGCTAAGGTCTCAAAACTCAAATATAGCTCAGTTAGAGAACATGATTGAAACAGCAAGTACATAAAATTGGAAGATCTGTGTTCATGATACACTATCTAGACGCTTACAGTATAATTATAATCATAGCACCAGATTGTCTCCCGCATAAACACCTAACATCTCTGCGGTAAAGACCTTCTGAAGTACCTCAAAAGATGTGCGAATAGTTCAGATATGCAATGACTGCTCCTAGAATTAGGAAAACTGAAATGAAGAGAAGGGATTTGCAATTGCTTGTAGAGCTGGAAGGTTAGTGATCATTCTTTCTCTCTTATTGTGTGAGTGGGAGGGCACCCATCTTGAACAAACCGCTAGACACAGTTGTTCATTTTTACATTAAGATGTCATTTCACATTAATTTAAAGGACTCCACTGCAAAATGTGGTGGCATAGTTTCATTCTTAATAATTTTGTAATTATTTCAATTTGAGAAGATATTTAAGCGGTGGAAAAGATAAGGAGAAAGTGGAAATTCAATCATTAGAGCTGTTTAGAACAAGTTGGACAAATATCTGTCAGGGATGACATAGGTATAGTGGATTCTCCCTTGAGGCAGAGGAATAGACGAGATGACCTATTTACTCTGTTTTCGAGGACTTGTGTGAGACTAGCTATAGGTGCTTAAATGCAGAATATATTCTGTGTCAAAATAAAGAAAAAGACCAACTGCGTTGAAATAAAGTTCAACTTAACCTGAAGCTAAACAAGAAATTTGTAGGAATCCTGTAATTATCCAAAATCAAACATAAATAATATCTAAAATTCCAAAGGAAGGTGATATTGTAAGAAAATACATAGAAGATAGAATGAGAAATGCTCAGAAATGGCATCCAAGGAACCTCAGCTCTGCTGTATAACAACATTACCAAATAAAATTTTCCAATGAGGAGCATTTTTGTGTTTCTAGTTCCAGATTCAAATGTTTGCCTAAAAATAGAAACTGTCTTTTTTTTTTTTTTTTCCCCCTCTTTGTGTCATCATAGTGTTCCCATTAAGAATATAGCCAGCAGCTACTTTCTTTAAGAGAAACCTGTGATCTCAGCTGCAGGAAGAACAATGGAAACATGCTGTTCTTCTCAAAATGCCCCTGTGGATATAGGCTGCTTCTGCTCTGTTTTTTTTTCATTATAAACTCTCTTCACACCAGCGCAGCAAGCCTCAAAGCAGCCAGGGAAGAGCAGGGTCAGACTGGTTTTCTGGGTACCTCCATCACTTGGCGCAGGCTGGGTATATGCTGGCAGGTTGAGCTGCAGGATGACTAGGCTGCCGTTCTGCATTGCTTTTGCCATCCTGGTGCCATGGTCTGGCTGACAGCCTGTAAACCAGATTTCTTGGCATCTTTCCTAGAAGGGCATTCAACCCGTATCTCATACCATACAAAGGTAGCTGGAACTGATGGACAGCCTGAGTTTTGCATACTGTGGACACTGGGAGCTCAGGTGTAATCATCCTGTCTCCAGAAATATGTCCTCAGAGAGCCAGATCAGGGAGTATGGTGGGCTATACCCTGCTTGTATGACCACTTATTCAAGCAGAGTATAGATGCAGCATCATACTGGGACCTCACTTCTACTTAGGAGAAAGTAAACATTTTGAAAGACAAGCTTCCCACACTCTTCATGAGATTTTCTGCAGAAGAACTTTTAAAAATTTTCAAAATCTTTAGAAGTATTTAAGTCGGAAATGGTTGTTAATCCTACAACACTGTCTTAAAGTGTAGGACACAAAGACTTTCATAGTTTTAACTACCTGTTAAAGTGTAAAGGATCACCTATTTTACTAAGATCACATAATCAGAGGAACAGAGTGCTACTTTTATTCAAGACACCCTTTTAAATTAAAATTAACTTCCAAACTACCATGGTTATTTATAAAACCCTAAGAATATATAGCTGTTTTGTGCTTTCCCTGTTAACAAAGTGGTCATATTTGGCAAGACTGTGACCTTCTATGATCATTTGTTTGAGGTCTTCATTGATTGTTTGATGGATATGCTGGAGAAGAACCAGGACCTTTGAGTTGACACCATTTTACTTCAGGATATCAAATGCTAGAAAGACAGTCTTGATGGCTCCATTTGATGAATTCTTGCAGGTGGGATTCAATCGAATGTGTAACAAACAGTGTACAGTGACCTGATTATTTATCTTGTCAAATGGAGTCCCTGGACATAACTATCAAACTGCCGTTGACACTGGAGTATAACCAGCTCTGTATTAAACTGCCCAGCTGTGATGTGGAGACTGCAGCAATTATTTACTTAAGAAGCATAACACACAGTGCTGAGGATGTTTGAAAGACATGAGAGCCTATGTAGCAGTAACTGCTGCCTCAGTAGCCTTTCTGAAGGTGTCCCAATCTCAAATTTTCACGACTGCTCTAAAAGGTCATGTTTATATCAGCTTTAGTGCTTAAATGAATGGAACATGCCCAGAATTGGAGGGGGGTTATTTTTAATATTTTCATCAGCTACTTCATTCAGCGTAGCAGGGTATGAGCAGCTAATGAAATTTCTACATCTTGCCTACCAACAGCCCTCTTTAGACCTCTTTAGCACAGTTGTGGTGCCACTGCAACTGAAAGGATCTCCTTGTGCTGGTGCCTCAGTTCCTTGATAAGGCTTTTTCAATAACCTGTGAGTTGAGGCAACCATGACACGACCTCAGTCATTTATGCCAGCTTCAGCCAGTGATACTTGTGCCAAAAAATATTCTAATACTGGGGACTCTTGACATGCCCAGTCTACCTCCTAGCACTGAATCACTGTCATATCTAGCAGACTTATTTGGGGAAAGACAGCTGTGGAGGAGGATGGTGATTGACTACATCCCTGATGTAGCTCCACTTCAGAGTTAACTGAACTATCAACCTGACCCTCTCTGGATCCTGTATAATTACAATTAGATAAAACAATAATCAGTAACTTATCTTAATTACAACCTATTTTTATAAAGTACAGCTTGTGCACAAGTTTTCAATTAATTTTAACTACATGGAGAGTTGAGAGAATCTGTTGTTTTAAGATTATTCAGGACAAAGAACAGATGCTAAATTTCTTTAAATGACCAGTTTAATTTTAGCAAGTGTTAACAGATTTGTTTATTAATGCTCAGAATGCTCATCCTGTTTTTAAAGGATTAGAACTGTAAGTTTAGAGAAGGTGTGCTCATTTTTCGTACATA
This sequence comes from Scopus umbretta, assembly GCA_013400535.1. NCBI lineage: Eukaryota > Metazoa > Chordata > Aves > Pelecaniformes > Scopidae > Scopus > Scopus umbretta. The sequence continues at coordinate 2,793 of VZTL01096053.1, read as the reverse complement.
ATAAAAATGGTGTGTCGCTGCTTTAGAAGCAAGAGAGAACTCTAGGGTTGTGACCGAGGTCTGCATACCAGAGTGGAGAATCTGATAACTTTGTGGTGAGGTGGGAAAAGTGAGACTTTTTCAAAGAGATTTTCTGAGGTGAGACTTTTTACAAAAGATTTGCTGTGAATTGGACCCGATGCAGGGTGTCCCTGCAGTTGTCCTTTGCCTGTTCTCCATCATACTTCTCCGACAGGCAGCCCCAAGAGCAGGAGCGGCTGCATATCCCTCTAGTGCCACACTTCATCTCTGTGTTACCTGCACAGATTGTTTATCCTTTAAGTACTCTGGTCCTCGTAAACTCATGCACAATCCCAAGCTATGAAACCATACTGCATTTTAGACACAAGAACCAGCTTTGAGAGGTCCCTTATGTTTGCAGAAAATCTGAGCATCAAAAAATGCTGCATATCAATACGTATCAGAGTCCGTGATTCCTGGTATTCATGGGAATTAATTGGCTGTGCGAAATTTGAGAATTATACAGGTTCACTGCTAGAACTAAGTCACAATTAGTGCCAAGTGCTTTTACCACTAAAAAAGCCCCATGGATTAGGCCTTTCAGAATAAAGAAAACGTGCTTCTGAACTTTTTGCCGCAGTTGGATACTCAGTCATAGAATAGTCTACATACTGCCAGTACATTTACAATGTAAACGCTTTCTTTTCAAGGTCAGGGTTTTAAAGCACTAGACTGCTATTGAAACTGCAGGGGCAGAGCCTGAACAATTCTGCTGGTTTTCTAAAAATAAGGAGCTTTATAGCTAAACTGCAGGATGTATTTTAAAAGAAAGAGTCTCAACATTTTTCTTTTTACTGCTACTTGTATCCCATCTCTACCAATTTTTACTGCTTTACACAAAGGCACATCTATCGCAAGGCATGGCATGAAATCAACACTCTTCCATGCTAGCAGTTAAGCCCAGTCTTACAATATTTCTGATGTGCCACAATATTCAAATGCATTAACACAAAACCTGACCCACCAAAGGGAATACAGCTTTACAAATAAAATCACAGAAAGTGAGAATGCCAACTTGCCTAATTCAGACTTCTTAGCTGCAACCACTATGTTGAATTTTACATTTTAAAATGTCATGTTTTCATTTAAAACATGCATCCCTCAAATACCTCATGAAATCCTGCAAGACTCTGCGGCATGAATGAAGCAATTGCTTCCTTCATTATACATGATTAATTCTAATCAATCAGGGCTTAGTATTCCCAAACCTTTAGAGCTCTCTTGTTTAGCTTCTGCAGCACTTGAAAATGTTCATTGACCAAAGGGTGAAAATGTTTTTTCTTGTTATTGGAAAAGATTTGCTGTTAACTGTGATGCCCTAAAATACTGAGGACTAAATTTTGGTCAGTTTGTAGCTAGGCGTACTGACAGAAAAACAGTGAGGAGACGGCGCACTTATAAGGTTACAAAAAGATTGTCCGGTGTTGCAAGTAAAAGATCCATGCTTCCCTGGACTCTGTGGCAAATGGTCCTGTGTTTTCAGGTTTAGAGGACCACTCAGCGTGTACCTGGCTGTTCCTCCTTCAGATTCCAGGGTAAGCTACTTTGACCATAGTCCAGCTGACTGTTTTGCCTGGCATAGCTGCTGTGCACAGCACAGTCCCAGTGTAAAGCCCCATGAGCGAGTGCAAGTGCTGCTTGTCTTGCTTTCCTGGTCCTCACTGAGCACCAGGACTGAAGGAAAAGCAGATGATGGCGAAAACCCACCCACGTGGATAACAGTGACTCATCTCTCATTTTCTTATGCAAGATTTTTCTCCTTAGCTTTTGGTACCAGATTTAAAGGTGAAATACTTAACCTCTCTTTTATACACGTCCAAAGATCTTGTTCTTCAATTCCAAGCAAGTCTAATACTGATGGTCTGTTATCCGTCATTAGCCAATGTGAGTAAAAGGACATTTTGTACATACAATTTTTTTTTTTTTTCTAATTTGGTCATTTAATATTACAATGGAGATACATATGTAGACACTGTGCATGAACAGTTATTTTTACATGGTATCACATCTTTGATAAAATATCTGGTTGAGCAAGTATGAAAAACTAAGCAAATGAAACTGTGTTCTTTTGTTCCAAAATTTATAGTTCTAAACACAAAGCTTTCCTTTTCCACTTATCCTAGCTTTTGTCCTGAAGAACAACTTTTTTGAAGTCAGACAAAGAGTGGCAATTTAACTGTCCCAGTCCAAGTATGTCTTAGCTGAATTTAGGGACTGGACTGTAAAACTTCATTTTTCTTCTCTAAACATTTTCAGTTGCATCTACATCTTTCAACTTTTTTCTAAGATTTGTAAAAATATTATGGGGAAGCTCCAGCAATTCTTTTAGAAATAACAATATTGTATTTGATGAAATTGCCACAGTTTTTAGGACTAGACTCAACTTATTAGTAGTTTTGGGGTGCTAATTTTATCATAGATCTATATTCAATGCATTCTGATTTCATTCCTTCTTGAACCAGGTGCACTAAAAAGACAATGTTTCCATTCTTTACCATTTAGAAACTTACATACAGTTTGCAATTACTGCTGCCCAGAGCCAAAGCCAACATCTAAATCTGTGCAAAGAAGCAGGAGGACAGCCAGTGGGTGGGCTCTAAGCATGAAACAGAAACATTTTGGGAAATGGAGGGAGACAGAGTGAATGGGGGAGAGACTGTGTGCATTTCCAGAGGAGTTAAGTAGTTAGGATACCTGTTAGAGAGATGAAGGACTGTTGGAGAATGGTTGTGC
>VZTL01096041.1:0-11977 GCA_013400535.1 Scopus umbretta | reverse complement strand
CGCCGGGCTCCAGCGGCGCGGGAGGCTGCTCCGCGCTGCCCGCCGAGCCGTCCCGCCGCCCTCAGCCCCGGCCCCAGCCGTGCCCCGTTACCGCCTGGGTGGGAAGGGGGGGCCGCCCCGCACGCCGGAGCGTTTCTGCGGGGTTGCTCCGCGGTGCTCCTCTGGCCGACCTCCGCTAACGAAGTGGAGAAAACGCATTACGGCGTCGACGCCGTTAGGACGTGGACGTTCCACGGTTCATTCCAGGATCCTAACGCTCCGTGATTCACAAGCTGATGGGGTTTATTTCAGCGCAAGTTGTTTCAGTAACAAAACGGGGAGAGCAAGAGTCTCCTTCCCGCCTGTCAGCTGCTTTCTCCGTAAATAGAGCACCCACTGAAAATGCCAGCGACCACACTGGAGACAGCAGCTGACATGTCGAGCCCGATTAGGAACATATTCACAGGCACACGGCGGTGGAAAAATCTGCTTAAAGGGGGTACAGCGATTCCAAAATTCGGGCTCTTATGGTGAAAGGTGAACGCCTACGTAGCTTTGAGGAAGCAGAACAAAGCAATGCTGTCTTATTTACAACGTGGTGACATTTACATTAACCCACGGCTTCTGTGAAAGCCTGAAGGTTGGCTCATGGATACAACCACTTAACGCAGCTGAGCAGATTCTGTTGCTGCAGCTTTCATGTAATCTATAGCTGTCTTTTGACAGAGAGGTGTGAAACTTTCCTGGCGTGAGCTAGAGGCAGCTGAAGTAATCCTGCTTGCTACTTGCAAAAGCAGCGGCGAGTTCTGCAAGCTGCCTCAAGGGCCACCGAAACCTTTCTGCTCCACCTGCCACGCAGGCCACGCAGAACTTTGACATTAAAAAGCATTTATCACAAGGGATACTGTGATTGGCTTTTCAGTCCTGCTGCCTCTGGGAGCTGCTGGCGTTAATTCAGGTAGCCCAGTAGGTGATACTGAAGTCTATTTTTGCAGTGTCTGGCTTGGTGTAGCTGTCAGAGCCCTTGGCTGCCCTTTTACAGAGAGGGGGGGAGACACCACTGCCCCCCAAAAGCATCTGGGAGCCGTTCAGTAGGGTGCCTGCCAGCCACAGAGGAAAACAAGAGCAAACAAAAGGCAGTAAACGAGAGCCAGGTTAGGACATAGCCAGCCCTGCCAAACTGGAGCAGAACCGAGCTCCAAGGACTGGACAAAATTTACCGGAAAAGACTGCTGCATACAGCCTTTCAGCACCTGAGTTACTGGGGGAAGCTTCGTGGCTTGTGTTTCTCCTTTATCCCTGATTGAGACCCCCCTCAATCTAGCTGTGGGCGTGGGCTTGGCGTGATTTTCTATACGTACAGTAAGCCTGCAGAAAAGCAGATTGTTCCAAGCCCTGAATGGCTGGGCTGTATTGTATGGGTGTGGGGCAGAGACCGATGTGTAGGCAGAAGGCTTTAAGCACTGATGGGATGCCCTAGAGGACTTGACTAGCCTGGACAAGAAATGGCGCTTAGCCTTCGCAAGCTGCTGCACTGCTGTATTATACACCCCGGTGAAGTGAGGCGAGGGAGGGAGGCTTTCCCATGTAATTTGGTTTTGACTGGGCCTGGGCAGTATGTACTTTTGCTCTAAAAAGAAACGGGTGTTTTGACTATTTCCATTGTAAGTACAGAGGAAAACGGTGTTACCAGCATCTCCAGTGTCTTGAGTAGATGCTGAGGGGACAGAAAACAGCCTTGCTTATCTGTTGTCACACCCTGGCCACTGCAGCAAGGAGCAGCAACTATGAATTCCTTCAGGTAGCTTCTCTCGTGGTAGCCAAGATTCCTACGCCAAGAGACTTTCCTCTTCCACTGGCTCCTATCCTAGAAGCCTGCCACGCAGCCATGAGCTCTGCAGGAGGGAGAAAAGAAACTGCAGCACTTTTTTAGAGGAAAGGGTGATGAGTCACTGGGATCAATCTCCTGTGTGCTGAGCACGTCGCTGCTGCACCACAGGAAGACCTGTGCGGTCTCCTGGCCGTGGAGGTGCAGCCATCCCAGTCCTCCAGAGCCTGGTCACGTTCACTGATGACTTCAGAGTGATCTTTTCTCACCTTAAAACACGATGTGTGTTTCGGTTTATAGCACGTGACAGCGACTACTTCAGTACATTCAAAATCGTGCCCCTGGGCAGTATTGTGCGTATTACACTTTGGGCTGTAAGTCAGATTTCTTGTTCTGATTTGCAAAACAGCATTGGCATTCAGCTGTGTTTTATAACAAAGGAGGGGGGAGATGAGAATCAAGCTGCATGAAGGAGGCACAGCAAAAACTGCTTAAGAGCAAAACACACCTAGTTGTTTTGTTTAGTTTTCCTCCTGACTTCGTACAGTGAGCAGAGGGAACATATATACTTACACACATGGAAAGAAAAAAAAAAAAAACCAAAAAACACCAAACCAACCCACAAACCAGCAAGTGAATAAAACTCATAGAACTCAGCCAGCTAGTTTTTTCTGCAAGCTGTAGCAAGGCTGGTATCGGGATCCTGAGTTGTTCTGGGCTCAGGCACAACCTGTCATGTACGGTGAGGCAGAATCTCTCCTTGTTCCACCTCTTCGTTTTCCGGATCCAGAGACTATTCCACCTTCATCAAAATTTCGTTGTCACAGAGAGTACTTCCTAGTTCAAGACTCACTAGTGCTGAGGTAGACGGCTACCCTGACCCTGTAAGCCATATACTACAAAACTTCGTACAGTCAAAAGCCACAAGAGAGACACCATGAACCTCAAAAAGCTGGGTGGAAGGAGAGTGCCAAGAGGAGTCCCAGGCAGCTGGGAGCTCCAGCTCCCCAGGACTGCCAGGCAGAGCTGGTACAGATGTGCAGCTGGACACCCAGGCCAGGGCAATCCACGCTTGTTCATTCCTACCTCTGGGGATTCCCCAGAAGCAGCTGCTCCAACATAGCCTTGCTGGTGCTGTTCAGGCTGGCTATCTGCGAGCATCGCTTGCCCTACTGCTAACCCCTGCCTGCCTGGTGCATGTAGCAGAGCTATATTGCCTCCTCTCCCCCTGAAAAAATAGTTTGGAGAGCAACCTCCTGGCCATGTTACACTGCTCGGTGTGAATGAGGCAGAGACCTAATACCACTGCAGGCGAGGGTGTTGCCTGCATCTGCATAGGACAACGATCCTGGCCCTTTCAGATAGCCTGGGCTGAGCAATATGAGAATAAAATGGAGCTGATCGTTAATTTGCTGGGGCCTGAAATTGGTGAGACGAGATGCTGACATCCTGCAAATGAGAAAGTGGTTAATCTTGTTGCTGTCTGGCACTGTTTGAATTGTCGCACAGACAGAGCCACCCTTTGAATGAACGGAGCAGGCAGAGGGATGTGACTTAGTCCCCGAGGGTGGGTTTTGAGAAGGCTGAACCCTTTGCCTTCTAGCTGATGGCCGCCTCTTGCCACTTCCACAAGCTCAGACACCAATGTCAGGCAAAGACATAGCTTCAAAACCGGGACGTATGTCTGTCTTGTCAGTTCTCCCTTCTGAGGCGATGCAGTAGTTCCCCAGTACTGCACTTTGCTTCGCATCCTCATGACCGTATTTTGATAAAGTTCTTATTGCATAAAAACTTGCCTCCGTACTCAGACGAGCTTAGCATATTCACCCGTGTCATGTTTGATTGCTACCTGCTTGCTCTCAGTGAAAAGCTTGACCATGATATTGGAGAATGTTTCTTGAAAGAGATGATGTCTTGTGGATTAACCTGGTTTTCAAGAGATTTTGGTCCCTTTCCCAGCTCTGCCTGCACGATTCTGAACAAGTAACTCTTTTTACTGGTCACCCCATTAACTGCAGGGCATTAACATGCATTTATTAAAGTATACAGTACTCTTGTATTTACTGAACTAAAGGTTACACAAACAGGATAAAAATCAGGCTGGACAAATGTTATGAAAAAAGCCTCAGGTCACTTCTGCTTCTTCATATGACCTCGCCAATACAGAAGGGGAAAACAAGTTTCTTCTATTTTCTGTACTCATCACAGAGCCACTCTTTTTGCATCTTCAAAATATTTTTTCTTTCATTAAGGTTGATAGTGAAGGACTGGAATCGAGTTGTTTATGATTGTTAGTCACGACATCCATGGGAAGAAATTACTCTTTTATTATTTCATGGTGCTGTCCTCTTAGGTTCAACTCTCTTAGCCTTGTCCCATGAAGGGAGATCTGGCCAACAGCTTTTCAACGCTCTCCCACATCAAGACAGATTTCCATCGTGGGGTTCTGATGAGGGATCTGACAGCGGCTAGTCCTCACGCGTCTTCCTGACAGCCAGGAAATGAATAAGGGGAAATGCTGCACAACTGCAGTAGCACTTACTTTTTACCTTCCCTCTCTTTAATTTGATGTATTGTTTTGAAAACAGCATTCAAATAAAATGCATATCCATACAGGGATGTGGGAGCACTTTGACATCCCAGGTCTCATAGAGCACGTGGACCAGAACCCCAAGTTTCTCAGAAAGCCCCTGCACAGTGCAGGCCAAGAGCAACTCAGGGACACCACACACACCCTGCCCTCTCTGAGCAGTGTAAGGAAGGTGTGAGGGCCATGGCATCTGATCCCATCTCCTCACCAGCAGCCTCGTTAGAGCAGGGAGCAAGAAGGGAAGGCGCAATAATGAGCCTCCAGCTGCCAATGACAGCTCATTCCAGCTGCGTATGTGCCAAAAGCTATTCCTTTCTCTACAGCCTGAGCCAAAGGGACATGAGAGTAGTGATGAGACCTCTGTCCAGGGAGACGATGACTGCCAGACACTAGCTGTGAGTAATCCTCAGGAACTTGGGAAGAATCAGAGCCATATTCTGATTTCACTGCTGAATGCGTATCTTTTTGATGTGATGCTGTGCGGGGAGGAGGGATGGGGTGGTGGGACCTGTATTTGGGTAGTCACCTCCTCACTCCACCTGGATTCTGAATCACTGATGCTGTCTCAGACCCCCTGCTGAAGCACAGCGACTTGAGTTGATTCAAGTTTGGACAACAGTTTTAAAGTGCTCAGAAGTACCAGCTACCAAGTAAACTAGCCTCTGCCTTCATTACGGCGGTTGTGGTACTGGCAAATGAGAACATGCTCTCATCACCTTCCAAAAAGCACAGGCTGGCATTTCCAGTCCTTCTCTCGCAACTGTCTTAACTCGCAGGCAAGTAATGACTGTGAGTCATCCTTTCATCTTTACAACACTACTGAAGAAGAAAAAAGGGGAAAAAAGACAGTGTTTGTAGCCTGGCCATAAAACTGTTTGCTAAATAAAGTCAACTGTGCTTCAACTCTCCAGTTACAATGAGAAGTGACATACACAATACCAATTTATGAGAAAACAGATCACTACGGGGAACTGTGACCAACTAATCATTTGTCACTTCAGCATGATGTTTAACAGTGCACTTTTAAACTAGACCTAACAAAGATGTAATTACTAATGTAATTTCTGCTTCTTAATTAATACTGCTAACATCTGCCCATTGCTTCCCAAGACTTCCACTGCTTCACTATGCCTGCGTGTATGTGCATTTTTGTGCCCATAGGCAATGCCATTTCACGGCAGCAGCAGGCATTTGCTTTATTATCTCTTGGCAGCCAAACCAGACCACTAGAAACCTGGAGGAGAATCAGGCCCTCTCTTTGCTGGGATAGCAACAAGGCTGCCATTATTCAAGGGGAGGGGAAAAAATGCCTGTAGCTATGCTAAAAGCTCTTGTCTTCATTAGTGGAAGTATTAACATTTCCCAATGTGCTTACAGGTCACAGTCAAGTATTTTGCCTTCACTTTGGAGCTGCCTGTAAAAACAGCTAAGTCATATAAGGCCAATATCCTGAGGATGAGCAGCTCTGAGCATACCTCCTACAGAAGTGGGGAGAAGCTGGCTGGTCCAGAAGCTGGTGTGCAGCCTTGGAGTCTGAAGGATCTCCTAAGACTGATTTGAGAGTTAAAGCCCTTGCTCTTCTCCAGTGGGGAGCTAATTTGTGTATGTAGAACAAGAAAACCCATTAGAGAGATAAACAATATGGGTCTAAAGGGCCGCTAAATATCGTTAACATTCCTTAGAAAGGTGAAGCATTATGAAGTAAAATGGTAGGAACCAAGCAGACAAGATAGTACCCAAAATGTAATACGCGTGAGCCCAGGTTCCTAAGTAGTTATTGCCATAGACCTCCACTGAACCTACCTACCTAAGACTGCTCCCTACTTATATTTGGCGCGTAATCTTTAGCCTGGAGAGAGCTGCAACAGCCAGGAGTGAGGACAGAGCTGCAACTGCGCCAGGTTTTTGAAACATTTTCAGTTAATGCAAACCCGTATTCTACAGGCAGCTTGGGTTGAATGGGAGGATCTCAGTAACAGAGTTAAGTAGCTTTTTGAATAAGGATGACAAGATGTGGCTTGTTAGGTTTAACGTTTTAATCTGCTAAGTGTATCACTGCTCTAAGCACAGCCACAGTGGAGTCCTTGAGTAGCTGAACATTAGAGAGACCATTGATAGTCCCTGCTGTGCTGCACCGATGAAAGCTACCAAGGGGATTTATGGAATAAATAAGGTGTATAAGAATATAAGGTATATAATAAGAAACTAATTATTTCCTAGTTGAGACAAAACTATCCATTAATATCCGACACAAAGCATCCTCTGGAAAACTGGAAGCAGATATTGAAAATGAGCAAATCTCAACAGGCCTAATGCATATGTGATGAACCCAGTTATTAATATTCAATCCAGCAAGCTCTGTCACTAAGAATGGATAGCATTCCTGTTGGTATTTGTAAGTTTATATGCCCTAGATGGCATTGCTCTGCAACATTAGAAAATATACTTCTAAAATCCAAGCTCTCACTACAGGCAGCATAAAAGAATTTTAGGCAGGACAAGTGTTGATTTAAGTTCACACACACAAAGATAATAGCAGAGCTCTTTTTAATGCTGCTTGTTTGAGACATTTCCACTGCAGCTGATACATTAATTATGCCGCTTTTTTTTTTTTTTTTTAATTCATTCTTTAAAGGCTCACTTGTAAAATCTTCTTGTGTGAGCAGTTGCAGTCTCTGGTTTGAAGTGGTTTCATTGCACCTGCTCTCTCCAGGCTGTGGTATTTAATTGTTGTTGTTTGGTTCGTGCTACTCTTCTCTAGCGATTTGCTTGGCGCTGTGAAGAGGGCTCACACAAAGTACAGAGTGCCATTTGTTCCCGACAGTCAGAGGCTGAAGATGAGGCGCCTTCTCTCCAAACGCTAGCTGCGGCCCACTTGACGCAGCTGGGGAGGAAGCGGGCAGATGCTCAGCTATGCTGAGAGGGCTGATTACCACTGCAGCAGGGAGAAAGAATACACACAGAATCAACGTACCTGCAGTTTGTCCCAAGTCCTGTGTCTGCATACTTCCCTTTCACAGGGACAGCCATACCTTGCCTCTGCTTCAGGAGCTTTATAAAAAGCACGATGTGCTGGTAGTACCTGCGGGCATCCACCTGCCAGCACCAAGGATTAGGAGTTGTGGTTTCAAGGAGCTGTGCGCCCCACCAGCAACCTGAATGCTGCCTAATGAAGGATTTTGGCACCGAAAGCCCCAACCATCAAGCACTCATTCTCCAGGGTGTGGTTAACATGCCTAGGCACCCCATGCAAGGATGGGGAGAAGCCTCAGGTGGGAAGTCTCGCTAGCCAGCCCACTGAGCTGGGAGACACCTGCAGCCGAACCCCCAGGGCTGTGACAGAGGGTTGTATGGAAATGCCTCAGCCTTTCTGGGATGCATAACCTCATCGCTTCTCTTAAGAGGTGGCTCTGTCCACGGCTCTTCGCAAGGGAATGGGCATTGCGCTTCTTTTGGGATGCCAAGTGGTGGTGGCGGTATGTCCTGCTCTGCAAGCACACGCTCTTTCTGTTGCCTGCGTCCTGGGAGGCTGCAGCACCAAGAGGCTAAAAAACATTTTTGGTTGTCTCCAAGCTCTCCCTCGTTCACTAAATGAACAGAGAGGAAGGCAAGTGCTAGAATTCCTCAGGCATGAGATAAAAGTTTTGGGTCCTCAGATGCCACCATCCACAGCGCTGACGCGGGCAGTTGTGCAGCAGGACCATCAGCTGCGCTGTGGCAGGTAAAGGTAGGCTTAGGGAGCAGGGCATGGTGTTGGATTTTCCTTGGCTTCAAGAATGACATTTTGGAAGGAAAATTAGTCTGATACTCTGGTACAGGTTAGGGTGTGTGTTGTGGATGTACATATAGTATAATGTGTCTTGTGGTACAAAGGGAAGGAAAGATCAGCCACAAAACCTGCATCTCGGCAGGGGGTGTGTGTGTGTGTGTGTTGGTTTTTTGTTTGTTTGTTTTTAATTTGCTTTTTTAAGATGCTATTCCAAAGATTAAGTAAAAGGAAATAAATTTCCCTCAGCAGCAGAGACATTCATTAATCGGTCTTCTTGCAAACATGATTTTGGGATGACTGAAGACTTCAGAGTTATCAATCAGAGCACATTATGCTGAGAACACAGGCAGATGCAGTTTTGTTCAAGCAGCAAAGGATGTAATAAACAGGTCAAAATCAACTGGGCAGAGCCTGGAGAGAGATTGTTGTCTGCAGCTTACAGGGAAAAGATCTCTCATCTGTGGAAGTGGTATTTCAAAGCAAATATCTTTCAGGGTAGGAAAGACACAAGTTGGGCCTCTGTAAAGCAAGCTAGAAGTGACCTCCAACGGGAAAATAAATAGGATTTGTGCCCTAGTTTTGCATCTTCAGGATGGATAGAGAAGGCCAGGTGGGAGAGGAGGGTTAGTTTTCTCTTCACCGCTTCGTACTTCTGCTCTGATGTTTCATTTTTTATTCTACGCTAAAAATTCACATCTTTGCTTAGGCAGAGTTTGTGATGGCTGAAGAGTATCTACAAAGACGACACAGCAACAGCTTCTAAAAAAGCAAAAGTGAATACACGAATATGAAATGCACACTCTTCAGTAACTCTTCCAGCAAAAGCAATGGTGGCTTGCCTTCACACTCTATTTTTCCTAACTTTAAGGAAAGTGGCTAGAAATTCAATTACTCCCTCTGACCTCTGAAAACCAATTTCTAACTTTCCAGGCTGTAAGTTACACAAAATTTTTCTAAGTGAAGTAATCACAAGGCTGAATCAAAGAAGATGCATATTTGGCATATCACCTTGGCAGGGGGTAGGGAGTGAAAGTTTCTTCAGAGTCCAACAGCCAGCTGGAACAGCTCCAAGTTGTGACGAAAAGCAAGATTATCTTTGAACCAGGAAACTAGGCATGGGGAAGTCTCTACAGAGACGCAGCATCCGTATGGATTCCAACATACCTTTTGGGTTGCCAGCACACAGAGTTGGAAAGCAAACAATCGGACCAAGGGAAAATATTTTCAAGACAACTGCTGGGCTTGCACTGATGAAAGACTTTCTCTGCACTAACATCAAAGGCTGCACCTCATCTCTGTACTCGTGGACGGAGACATGGGATCAGCATGCGTGCCTTTTCTGCACCGCACGACTCTTCTGCACCTGGAAATAGCTGCGGATGTGTAAATAAATAACCTCTTCTACCTAAGACATACCACTGCTTCTTGTGGACACGGTGGGTATTTCAGAAGAAAGGTATCATTGTGGCAGTGGCTGTTACAAAGACCGAAGCAAAGGTATTCTAGGTGAGGCAGCCAGACCCAATCACATGTCTTTTCAAGTCAAGGGTTTCAGGCCCCTCTTTCAGAGAAAGTATTATGGGAGGGGAGGTCAGCTGAAGTGTCCCAACCTTCTCATGTGATGAGGTAGAAGCAAGGAGAGTCCTGTCACCAAGGCAGGCTCAGATTTAGTAGGGGAGTCCCTGCTCATCTGGTGCAGAGCATAAAAGCAGCACAAGTATTTTACTACTCTAGAAGTATGCCTTCTAACAAGCCCTTTCCACAGGTTTTCTGCAGCCTTCTATAATGGAAACTGGCTGCATCAGAACTCTTATAATAATATAATAACACCTCCTCCTCATTATTATTTCAAGCATTACTGAAAATATTACTCCAGGAATCATTTCAGAGGGAGGACTGGATCTCATAATCACGGCTGTCAATGGCTGAACCATCACAGGGACAGAATTCTTCCAGCTGGGAAAGTAGCAATCAACTCCCACTACCCTATGTCTGGAAGAGAATAACTAACTTCAGTGCAGTAACTTCAGATCTGTATTGCTGTAGCAGAGCAGAATTTGACTCATTATGTAATAGCAAATAAAATTCCCTCAGCGTTTGTTTCTGTATGGACTCCGACATGTACAGGTCACACGAGCCAGCCGAGTTCTACATGAATTCACTGTGGTGCACACACCTTTACAGCAAATGCACGTGAAGTGGTGGAGGAAATACAAAGTATAGCAACTCTCTTTTCTTCTTCTTTCACTCCCTAATTCAACACTCAGGTCAAACGAGTGGTACAAAGTATTCTCAGAATTATGCCAAAAATGAATAAATCACTGGGATTGTGACCCACAGGGGTGCTCTACTCCTATGTCCAAGCACACCCTGAAGTGTTAAGTTAGTACAAAGAGAGGATAGTTTTATTGATAAACATTATATTGTCTTAGTGTAGATGTCTGACACATTATTAAATCAAATGACAAAACATTTAAAGTAATTCATTCTAATAAAACTTCTTGATATTCCATAGACAATAGTGCTGTGAATTTTGTTTATAGTATAACACATTAAAAACACAGAAATACAAGTTTCTAATTTCATAGGTTACCAGCAAACAGAGAAAAATGCATGCTTTCATTTCTGTTAAATTTGTAACTTACACAGGCAAGTGGAACAGCTATGCATAGAAGACTACTCTACAACAAGTTGTAAAACAAACATACAGAAAGACTGACCTTATAGTACTTGTACAAGTATGACAAAACCATTGTAACTCATTTCAAAAGGTAACAAATGTTTTGTCTGTGGCTCCACCATTTTAACACTTCTAAGTTGACGCAATAAAAAGCTATTTTGAGTAGAATCATATTACGAGAAACCACTGATTATTTTGTTTTCTGGCTGGCTGTAAATGAACATACGTTATATGTGCATTTGCACTCAGTTCCACCTACATTTTCTTCCTTACGGTAAGAAGCATCACAGAATCTTACCACTCAGTGAAAAGGAACCCAGACAGCGTCATTTGATCCCAAATCAAACAAAAGGTGCTCGTATCAGTTACTTTTATTGCTGTGCTTCCTGCAGCTTTGATGCCGTGACTCGCCATAAAGTAGAAAACGCATCACGCACACAGTTCCAAGAAATCTGTATGGTTTCGTCACGGTCTGTTTTAGAACAAGCCACAGTAGGGATTGCATTCAGCGGTCTAAGACTTTAATAATGGTACAAAAACAAGTTTTCCATAATAGCTCCACAAAATTATCAGATCTTGAATAGCTAACTGCTAGGCCATGAGATGATTTAAACACCACCCCCACCCCCCCCGCCCAGTGGCTGGCGCTGGGACCCTCCCTGCACGCCTTGGTGGTGCAAGCTGACTACAGGGTGCAGACCTAGGCCACCTCTGATGGGGCTCACTAGGTCAGGGACAGCGCCGTGTAAATGTAACAGTTGGGGCTTGGCTCTGGAAAAGGTTGGAAGGGTCTAAAAGCGGCCCCCATGTGCAAGGAAACCGGCTGTCCTTACACCAGCTGACTCGCTCTCTTACAGGTACATACCTGCAAAGTCACCCCAACCGCAGGGGCACCAGTGGGCAAAGCCCTTGCAAGGAAAAGAAAACAAAGGGAAGTTTCTCAAGAGAGCCTGCACCCAACAGCACCCATTGCCCTTTAGTGGCGAGCAGGGGCCCAACATTTCTAAGAATTCAGCCATGGTTTTTTTGTGCATAAATAGGAGCTATCAAGAGTGATCAGCTACTGAAAGCCTGGTCCAAAAAAACGCTAGATGAGCCAGAGGAGGATGAGGAGGAGGCGCGGGGAAGCGC
>VZTL01096025.1:0-12650 GCA_013400535.1 Scopus umbretta | reverse complement strand
TACTGTTGTTATTATTATTAATAGTTATTAGTAGTATTTTATTTCAATTATTAAACTGTTCTTATCTCAACCCACGAGTTTTCTTACATTTATCCTTCCAAGTCTCTCCCCATCCCAACAGGAGGTGGGGAGGATGAGCAAGCGGCTGTGTGGTGCTTTAGTTGCCAACAGGGGCTAAACCACAACAATGACACAAAACCCCCAGTATAATATTTATTTGCTTTGCAGTGCTGCATTCACGTGCATCAGTACTGTTTCAATGCAGCATTTTGGTTTTCATTGGCACTGCGAACCGATGAAGATGAGCTATAGCTCCTGATTTGGTCTGATTTTATTGTCTGAGCCATACTTTGTTTCCGCATGATCACAAGGAAAAGCTTGTTGAAGTGAAGAGATGACACAAAGGATGTGTCAGGTACCACATAACCAACATCTGGAGTCTTACTCTCTACTTGGAACATAGCCTGGTACTAGCAGTCCTTGCAACAAATGCATGCCACATTTACGTTGACATAACACCCATGCAAAACTAATCAGATTCACGTGAATTTCAGGTATTGAGGTGAAGGGTGCAAAATTTAACAACATGAACCTATAAGCAGAAAACAAGAGAAATAATTGCAGGAAGTTCTCTGTGCCCAAGCACAAGATTTTTCAACTTTGGGTTTTGTGTCCATCCTTGACTAAAGTTATGCATTTGCCTCATGCATTACAGGTAAGGATCTCAAACACATTCTCATCCAGTTTGATGGCACAGCCATCATTTTTTTCAGCACACAAGAAATTTTGACTAGGTTTACTCTGCTATATTGATTTGTGCTTGACTTACCCATGCAATATACTTCAGACTCAGTGTACGGTTTATGTTCTTTAATAAAAACAAAATCTTTCATATATGACCAAAACCTGAGCATTATGGCCTAACTAGAAGTTTAGTTTTCTTAGTTATTTGTATTTCTTCATCTCTCTACCAGCTCTGTGATCCTAGTTCATCTTCAATTTTTCCTAACAGAAATCCTTAACCCTGACACCCACACGTTGTGATACCATCATGTGTGTATGTGCGTTACACATCTCCATTTATAACCATTAATTTGAAATGAGATTCAAATAAATGTAACATTCAGTAAAGCCATATGAAAAGCAGAAGTTTCTCTTGATAAACAGAGCTTTAAGCTCTCAGTGTGCTCACATATTTCTCTATTCTTCTAAATTTTTATTGCTTCATTGCTGCCTAGGTGGGAAGAGAAGGCACTTTATGACTCTGAAATGGAAAATCCTGAAAGCTTTCCAAATCAGAAATTTGTTTTAAGAGTTTTTGCCTAGAGAAAGTCTACATACAAGGGCTGTAATATGAATGGGCATTTTCAATGCTATTCCAATTTGCAAGCAAATAGAGAAGCTTGTAAGGTATGAGCAAAAAGGGTAGAATCCTCTGAAAATATTTATTAAGTAATATAAATACCCATTGTAAAATTACACACTATTCAAGAGATGAAATATTTCCAACAAGATGGGGAGAAGCAATTATAGAAAGTATCAAGGCAAATTGCTTCTTTCATACCACTGTCAGGAGGATCAAGATCATACACGAGCTGTCTTCTGCTGTGATGATTAGTAACAAAGTAATTTTTAAATAATTTGATGTATTTTGTTGATTCCATGCCGTAAAGTTGCAGAACAGTTTGCATTGTCAGTACAGCTAAACAATTACATTAGCCATGTTCCACGGTATCTCAGATGCTTTGAAATCCTGACTTGTGAAGTTATTGTCATTCAAATTATTCTAGTTCCTCCTTAATATAGAAGTTCCCTGTTATGTCCATTAAAAACTTACCAAATTGTCTTTTACTTTCCTTGCAAGCTGGTTCTTTCTGGATGAGAACAATTAATAGCAGGTCTGAATTTGTCAATTAACTTGTAGGACTTTATGGATAAGTATGATCTTAATTTTTTATCTTTTATTGTATGTTGCAGGTAATCAGTCTTAAAGAGTTCAGCTATAGTGAGAATACAGGGCAAGTGTAAATCTCCCCAGTAAACAACAGAGGATTTAAAGTTTGGTTGCACCATTTTACATAAAATTAATATGAATTTATATATATTTTCTAACAGTGATATTTTGGCCATAGCCAAATGTATAAGTAAAGAAGAAAGATTTTAAATTTAATTCTGATTTATCAGATTCTGAGAACATGAACTGATCTATGAAGAAGCAAAAGCCCAGATAACTTGCTCTTCTTTCCTACAGCAATATTGAGCTAGCCAGGACAGGCACATAATACAGTTCAAATCAGCTGTGAAATCAGGTCATAGTTGCAATACAACATAGCACATATGCATGTCTGTTTTGGTGAAATGAATAAACCTGTGCATGAATAAATTACTAAAAATCAAATCAAGTGCCTGAAAACCTGTGAGAAAATGGGGAACAAGACTTGCTGAAGAGCTGAACACAAATCATTCACCCAACTTTACAGACAATATACAAAATGACCTTCAAAATTCCTCTGCCAATTTATGTACAATATATTTAAGCTTGTTCTTATTAACGATATGTCAGATATATGTCTTCCTTCAGCAGGCAGTGGAGGCTGGTTCTCCTTTCTGGGCATCAGAAGTTCTACCAATTTGATTTCTATGTTTCATTTGTATAATAACCTGTACGAATGTTAATAGCCCCCAGGTGCACCTGCTAGCTGGCATTTATAAAGTTCACTAGGAGCACTTAAGCTTTTTTATCTCAGATGGGATGGTACAACATTCCCCCTGATTTACAAGAGCTCTTTATCAAAGACAACACCTGCTGCAACACAAATATCAGCCAAGGTCATTTTTTGATCTAGTACGCTGCCGCATCCATTGATTTTCTAACTTCTACCACCTTTCCCCAGCATCCTCTGGAAACAGTCTTATTCATTTTCCTTCATAATGTTCATAGCCACACCTAATTCACATTTCCAGAAGCTATATCACAGGAGGATCGTTCACTTCCACCTACTTTGCAAATGAGCAGGAAATTCTCCCATCAACACCTGGAGAAGACATACCTAATAACTTCCATTAGTGTTAATAGAAGTTGCCAGCATGGATCCCTGTGCATTTTATTAAGAGCAGACTTCAAATTGGACTCTGAATGTTTCCATTTATTTTTAATTGTGTAAGTAAACCCATTCAAAAATCCAATGGAAAATTTATTTCCTTTCTAAACTGTTTCTGGATTAAATGTTAGCCTCTTCCTAAGGGAATAAAAAATGAGTCAATATTGATCATGAGAAGCCAGTTACTTTCCAATAATATGAACTATAAAAGCACACTTCAATACAAAAAGGAAAAAGAAGAAAAAAGAAAGGGAAAATCCTGTTAGAACTATAGCAAACTTCTGTTTTTAAATTAGGTTATTATTAAAGATGATTGGTCCATCCTTAATTTGCACCATTTCACACCAGTATAATCTGACCTGCAGTAAAGAACATGTTTTTCTGGCTAATATAAAATGTTCTTGTCAACAAACATGTTACTACCCTGATGACTAAAACATATCACCTCAGTTACGCCCTCCAAACTATATCTTCTTGACAGAGTGATGTCATTGTCACATTTCCCAATTGTTTTGATTCACTCAGTGTCCCTGTTCTATAGCAGAAGAGGGCTGTCAACACAGTGAAATCACTAGTGTGATGGCTTGTCAGGGAGAGACATTCTGTGGACACAATAAGCAGGAAAATTCATTGAATGATGTTATCATGGGTAGTGGAAAAACTGATTTTTGGGGTCTTTTTTACTTACTGATGTATGACTTACTGACTTACTTCTGGAAATACCAAGGTAATTGGTAGAAAAACAAATTACCTAACTAATTTAGGACCTGGCTCTGAAGACCTAGACTATTCTCTGCATCTGAAAAAATTTTGGAGAAGGTAAGTAGCAATCCAAATAATGACATCAACACACGTTAGCAAATCACCTACAGCTAGCATCCAAGATTTAGAAACTGAGACAGTATAACAAATAATTTAAATTATTTACTCTCCCTTTTGGTTAACTACGTCAGCTCTCCCCCCTGATCAGAAGGATGTTAGGCTGTTTTCCACCATGCTTTTGGAGAGGTAACCAAGAGTGATGTTTGTGCTGGCAGATCAGTTAAAGTAAAAGGGGCTCAGAATGAAGAAGCAAGCTGAAAATTTAATCCAAATAAGAACAAGAAAACCCATTATGGTCAACATAAAAATGCATGAAATGAAGATGGGTTTGGCCCAATGCTCTATAATTAAAGAGTTGTGGGCTTTCAATCAGAGAAAAATGCCATCTCATTCACTTATTAGGTGCCAGAATAACTTAGCTTCATTTCATGGTTCTTGCACATAAATTGCACTTAGATTGATCGGTACGGAGAAGTTCCTCAGTGTTGTACATAGCAATTTATGTCACAGCAATTCCTTTGGGTTCTAAGGAGAAGTAGAGCCATCCTAGCTGAAATATAATCACTAGGTATACCACAGCTATGCTACACCAGTCACCTTCATTTTCAGGTGTCTGCTATATGGTTGGAAAGTGCCAGGGAACAAAGGCAGGTGAATTTTTCACAAAGTTTCTTCCCTTCTCATTGATCAGTGGGAAGCACAGTTCCACATTCACAGTTTTTATTGAGGTGGGGGAGGAGTGAGGATGTGCTATTTATTGTTAGTGTCATTGTGGGAAGAAGAAGGCAAACAGATGGGTTTTGCTGTTTTGACATGAAGCTTGTTAGATCTGATATAATTTTTCTGACTTCAGGAAGGCATCTCCATGGTCCAAGTTACTCTGACAAAATAAGCTTTCATCAGAGTTGTCAGAGAGACACATCTAAATCTCACACATAAGCACGGGTAGACTCCTTCTCAAAGGAGATTCCAAGGTAATTGTATCAATTCCTTTGAAAACAAAGCCATTTATAATGCAGTTCCTATACAGGGATCAAATAACTTAAATTTGAACAATCAAGTCTGAAAACTGTGTACAAAATCTCCAGTTATCTAAAATCCTTTGACCCCTCTTGATCATCTCCAGTGCTACATTCTGCAATTAATGTGAAAGTGCCTGATTATTACAAGATAGGCTGCCAATGAAGATTTTTGTTATAACTGTGTGTCATAACCTAGACAATGGATCCAGAGTACAATGAAAATCTGACATGTAAAAATCAGGCAGAATAGGTAAGAGAAAATATGGCATCTTAGTTATAACTACAGATAAAAAGGTGCCACAAACTTCTTATGCAGAGTTATATCACTCAGGGGGGGAAGGTGACATCAGTCAGCTTACGTACCTACCTCAGGTGAGATCCAGAGCAGATAAAGTTAGAAGCCAAATTTTCTGTAGAGTCAATACTAAAAAATAGTTATCCCCCAAAAGACAATGGAGTCCACCTAAATCCAGTTCTTAAATCCAAGCTGTGTCAATAGCTATGCATAATCTTTCAGCTATCAGAGAGTTTCATGAGAGGCATTTGGAGGTATCAGTCTTGGATATAGACAGTATTCCTTAGCTTTAGGTCCCCAAAATGCCCAAATCAAGAAACAGTAACAATGTCCAAAGTCTATACTGATTCCTGTGTAAGACGTCCTTAGTAATGCTGAAGACATGGTTATGACATCTGACAGATCACTGGCATATTTTTTCTTAAAGTAGGTTCTGGGATAATACACAAAGTAAAGCCATATTCCTCTACTTGATATTCCAAACAGAGATTTTTACAGTTCATTATAAATCATTAATTTCATTACTATAGGTTTTAAATGACCAATATATTCCCCTACTTGCTTAAACTCTGATTTTTTTTCTTTCACATGTTGATCATGGGATTGATCTACTTTTCTTCAAAGAGCCAAAATGCTGATTAAACAATGATTTACAAGAAAATTAAAATTATAATTTATTGATCCATATTCTCAAAAAAATACACAAAATGTTAAAGTTCAAATACTGTCACTTCTTTTTACACTGAGATCTCTAAACTTATATTCATTTCTTTTGAAGTAGCTACTTACCAGATTAAATATCACTATTGCAGTAAACATGTCAGAATCTAGCTAATCATATCCTGGTTGCTTTGTGTAAAATGCATACTTGATGTTATCTTTTGTGAACAACGCAATTATATCCCATAGTTTCCATTTAGTTTCTTATTAAGCTCTCTTCAAATTATTTTGTGGACTCCTCTGCTTTGACAAAGTCTGTCAAAGAATTGTGAGTGATTTAGCCACTGAAAAGAAAAATAAGCATATCATCCCTGGTGATATTTGCTTCACAAAGTAACATGGGAGAAATGTGCATATTCTGGTATTAAAACACAGTCTCATCATTGAAGTTCAGATTAAGCCCTTTTACAGAGGAATCAAAACATGTAAGCTGCTAGACTGTCGGCAGGTACTCCTGCCTCATTCACCATGTAGAAGTAATTCTCAAAGACCTGCCACATTGCAAGCATATCTGAGAAAGGAAGAGCTAAGAAAAGCTTTACTCCACACCATCTTGACTTCTCTGCTTGATCACAGTTAGAGAGCCAGCTGCCATTCTGCCTCAGAACAGGCACAGAACAATTATCTTGCAGAGCAGATCTGGAGGGAAGTGATGGCTGAGTGAAGTCCTGACTCCTGGATGGGACTAGCAGGCACAACAACCTCTCTCCCCTGGAAATGTTCTTTAAATAGGAGAACAAGATTTGGGCCATTTGTACAGAATTTACAGTTGATCTGCTTTTGCATTGTGAGTTCAGCAGGTTTAGAACACATCTGGCTCACTCTCACACAGAAGGCATCTGTGCAACACGTGTGCGTGTATTCCAGTCCAGGAAATCCCAGGCAGAAATGTGACGACCAGTTCCTGGCTTCTTCCATCAATTTACAAACGTTATGGAGAAAGTCACAGACTAACATGTTCCAAAATTAGTGGGTTAGGAAGACATCTTCTATTTATATATGTTATTTCAAAATGAGATGTGGGAGATTTTTGTTTGCTCTGAAATATCTCATTGTCACACAGTCACATATCAGTGATGGACTACTGATTTGAGTTGAGTTTAGACTAGTTTGCAGTTTGGCCCTATTTATTTCCACTATTAGCAAGTCTCAGAAACTGTTGTCATTAATAACTTTATTTTTCATGTGATCACAGATAACCTCCTTTTTACCTCTATACCTCCTTTTCAGAATTTTCTTGAAATTCTTGGAGGATGAGCCACTGAGCTTGGTAGTAACACACAAACTAGTGTGTTATGATTCAGAATAGAGTGTCTCAGTGCAGACCTGTCCCAATATTCCCACTTGTTTTCATAACCTGCACCTGAAATCTTCCTAGGCTGCAAGGCAAGAGCATCACGTTTCATTTTTCATTTGCCCTTTATCCTAACTAGGCCCCTGTGGAGAAAAGATGTGTAGTGTGGATATTTTTCATAAACAAGTTGTGCAATTTTGTCAGTTAGATTGGTTTCCAGTGCCTTCAGAAACAGAACTTCAGCATAGCCACCACTCACTGCAACTTCCTCTTACATTTCTTTCATGTAAGTCTGCTCACAAAATCTCTCTCCAAAAAGAGCTAAAAGAGATTATGTTCCTGAGCTCTATCTGATCTTTTCTAAAATAAGCAAATCAATATGCCTCTGGTGCAACATTTCTGTCTTTGAAACAAAACCTACCAGAACTACTTACCTGCTACAAGAAACAATACAAATACTTGTGGATGCCTCCAAACAACAGTGGAGTAGGAATCAAGTGCAAACTGCAAAGCTTTGCATGCAGATAACTTCAAAACCATTTTTGGATGGGTAGTTGACTTGCAAAGAACAGTGTTTAGTACAAATGATACCTGTGACGTTATAGTGAAAGGATGATACACATTAGGTTGGTAGATAGCTGGTAGATAGATCTGTATGCAATCTACCCAGTTCTAGGCAAATGCTGACTTGTGGATACAAATGAATACAGGTGAACATTTATCAGCTTGTCTTGAGAATTTACAAGAAAAAATATAACCTTATCCTGTGGTACTCCTCGTGACTATCAGTGATTATAGCTTCAGTTTGCATTCAGTAAATTTATGGTGGTCTGAGGTAATACTTCATATCAGAAGAGAAGTGTGATCCAAACTAGCAGACAGTGTTTTAGGATCCAAACTCTGTGATTTGGCAATGGTTTTTGCACAATTCATACTTTTAAAGCCACTTTTCAAGAGATTGGAACAATACAGTTGCACAGCCATTGCAAACATTTTCAAAAATTTAAAAACAAATCACAAGAAAGAAAATGAACAGATTTCACTAGGTTCAAGGCAACACTGAAAAAATGTATGTGGACAGACTTCATAGAGACAACACTTCATAGAGACAACAAACATCTTCAGTGGTAGTTGTGAAATACCTGGAGATACAGGATTCACTGAAAAATTATTTTTTTCTCCTTTGACTTCTCTGTGCTGGCTTCCTTCCAAACAAACAAATCTTTTGATAATGGTGATTTGTTTGAAGTGTCATTTATTATGACTTGCAAGAGTCTTCCCAAAGTCTCCCGGAAGGACAGGAATAAAGCTTACATATCGTTAAAATGGGCAGAAATGGTTGGAAAGCATAGAAGATATCCTGTAAAGAAAAATTTTACAGGTATCCGAGTTCATAATCAGTTTGCTGTCTTGTTTCTTATCAGCAAATTGTTAAAAAAAAACCAGCTTTCACAATGGCAGCCTTTAAAACAATGTTACTGATTAGGGTAAATGAAATTTTAAATAGTCATTTAGTGACTTTCACAGTAAACTGGTAAAGAACAATAGTGCTCTTCAGAGTATACATGCTTTGGGCAAATACATCTACTTCAGTACTTCACCTATTAAAACGGAGCAATCCAATCAGCCTGCTTGATTGAATTGATGGTAAAGTCTGGTATATAAGCCTGCTGGTCTGTTTAAGACTGTAAATGTTTGCTCTCAATTCTACACGTTTCTGCCTTTTGTCTGTCTTTGGATGGCTTTTACTGTTGTAATTAGACCGCTCTAGTAAGTGCTGAAGTCTCTGGTTGTGTATGTAAATACATTAATCACCTTGGTTCAAGTAAATCCCATTTTAAAACAGTGTCAAGTAGTGAACTTTAGGCTTGTACCAAACTATTTCATATTATTACGTACACCAGGTTCAGCTTTCAAGAAACCAAGGGCTTTGTAATAGCCTCAATACAATTTGTCTAGTCTGAGAAGGGATATGCAACCCAGATTTCACCAGGCAGTGCATGATCAACATCTGAGAATTAGACTGAGCGCTTGAAGAATGTCTCCTATGCTCTGCCCCAGGTCCCAGAGGAACAAGTGGGTCAGAGGAGATTTCCAAGATTTCCAAGGGAGGGATGAAATTTCGCTGTGCAGACATTTTCTTTTGCCTTAATTTTTTCCCCTTCTGTGATAAAAATACATGAGTTACACCTTGATACAAAGGGTTGCCCTTTATCCTGACCACTACACAAATGTCAAGAAGCCAAGTCATCTGGTGCCTGTGGTGAAATCTCAAATAATGGAGAAAAGACCTGTGATTTGTGTGTCTGAATGTGAGACAGATGACAGACTTCCACCCCAACTGATATCTAGGGG
Organism: Scopus umbretta; assembly: GCA_013400535.1. Lineage (NCBI taxonomy): Eukaryota > Metazoa > Chordata > Aves > Pelecaniformes > Scopidae > Scopus > Scopus umbretta. Next base: position 3,041 of record VZTL01096025.1, on the reverse strand, counting down.
TGAGTCTGTCACTTGGAAACAGTGGCTTGAAAATGGAAGTGGGAAGTTCCAGCTAACCTTAGAACTTCATTGAGACGTAGGACATTTCCAACTAGAATTAAAAACTCATCCAAAATCACACCATTCATATTACTGCACTATTTAATTGCTTTCTGCAGCGACTTATATGAGTCAGTCCTGATGATGTTGATAAGCAGTTCAATTGTCTGTAAACAAAGCACTTACTCTCTGCCCTGTAAGGTACAACCAGTCCAGTGCTAATATAATATGAGTTCCAAGCTGTGTATCAAAGTCTTACACATCGTTAATGGACTACAGTGCACCGACAATTAATTATGAGCAAGGGGAAAAGTATAGGCAAGCTGAATGCAAATGCCCACCAGATTGCAGGCAAAAGATACCATAATAAGCACTTTTCATGACAGGGTTACTGATGATTGCTGAGTATCACAGGTACAAATCAACTCACCTGGTTATTATTGAAGCATATCATAATGCAGGAACTTGATTCTATGCATAGAAAAATCAGTGGGAAAAGTAATATTTCACATTTTGTATTTCATGTTTCATGTTTCACATTTTGTATTTCATTTTGCCTCCTCAATCTCACTGACGGAGATGATCTGATGAATCCCTAGAGTAACTCCACTGGCTTTGTGGAGATGCACAAAGCATAATATTGCTCAGAATGCTGAGATGGCAAAACTAAAAATGAACTACACTGGAAGGGAGAGTTCTATTTCCTGATCAATCAGGTTGCAAACCACGGGGCTGTGAACTACCTGCCATTCATTCAGTGACCTGATGTTGGTAAACCCTGTGTGAACAGGTCTCAGCTGCCACCGCAGCTTCTGCTTACTAGTAAATGAAATGTAAAGTTCTGAAATCACCCTTTTGTTGAATCTTTCTTATAAAGCAACTGGATTTGTTATACACTGAGATTAAAACCAGCACCATCACTGGTTGAACTTCATTTAACTCCTGCAAATGGTTGTTAGCAGTGTGTCTAACACAATACACTAAGAACAAGTTATTCAGTTATTCATTTCCCAAGGGCTTAGTGCTCAGGTAGAGCGCTTTTGCGAGTGGCAGGTGCTTAAAGACAGTGCATTGTCTGACATTACAATAATAGCAGATATTGAATGTGCTATTGTATACACGTCCTTTCAGACTGCCAGAGTTTCAGTGCCTGCACTGTGCAGACTGGCAATGATTTCTTTAGGTGACAGACATGGAACTGCAGCTCTAAGCCAGTTAATAAACTTGTTGGATCCTACTAGCTTTTGTCTTATGCTGTGCCTATGCTCTGTTGTCTAAAGCTGGCAATATACTTTGATTTGCATGTAATTCATATTTTGTTTTAATATCTAGTTTCAAATAACTAAAAATTTGACACTGATTTAGTTATTTACAAGGAAAAAAGTTGTCATAAACTCAATAGCCATTAAACAAAAAATGTTATTCCACCAAAACTCTAATAGATTCAGCTTCACTTTCACGGTCAGATTGTGCATTCATTCAGTGTGATTGGTGCCTGAGATTAAGAATAAGAACATTTTTACTAACGTGTTACATACAGAGAAGTTTTAGATAATTTGGTTTATTCTTTTTGCATTTTTATGCATCTGCATATTCAAAATTAATTTAATTTCCCATAAATTTTTAATGATTTTTCAGTCTTTCTAGGTAGATTGTGAAATGAATTCAGTTATGAGAAATATTTAGGTTTTTAATTTATTTACAATGACTAAACACTTCCTTTTAAGTGTAGTGCACTACAAAGGCAAGGTACAACTAATAACAAATTTTTAGGCATACATTGAAAAAACAGCCTCTTTGGATATAGGAAAATTTTAAATTTGAAAGTTCTTTTTATTCTATGAGATTTGAAATGGATTTTTTATTCTTTCTGAATTTTATGGAACACTTTTTAATAAATATTTGTCCATTTTTGGTAAAATACTCAACGTAAATGGAAAATTTTTAGGATTTTTTTTTTTTAGAAAAAACCTAGAAAAACATTGAATCAAATTAGAATTTTCATGAAGTCGTCTGCTTTTCCATAAACTATCATTTTAAAATAAAGCGTATGGTTTCTCTGCAATTTTCACTCATGTCAGAAACATTTAGTGTAAGTAGCAGAAGGCAAACTATCCAACTGCTATTAATTCATTTTAGAGCTAAGCAAATATTTGGGTTTTCTATGTGAACAACCACAGAGACACTTTTTGTATTCCAAATATTTGCTCACTTTCACCACATTAATAAATTTGAATACTTGGATTTTGTAAAATAAAATACCTTCATCTCATAAACTGTAGTCAGTAAGTTAATTAAAAGCAAAGAAGAGAAAGGGATATTTTAATTGTTTGGCAAAGGAAGATCACATAGTGTGATGGGTAAGTAGGGGAGCTCAAGGAGAACACATTAATATTAACCAGGCAGTGTAGCAGACGATAGGTTAATTAAAGAATAAAGAAGCAAGAATCAATCTTCCCAACTCAGAGCTGCTGTCAGCTTTTGTAAGTTAAGCAGAGTCATGCCTGCTAAAGAAATGGGCGTCAGGCCTCCAATGAAAACCCCCTTGCTTCTGGAAGTGAAGTTAGCATTTCAGACGTCGGTCCAGCAACGCCCTTAACGGCACTGTATGGGAACCTGGTAAATAATGTCAGGGCAGTTCTGCAGAGCAAAATAAGTTCATTTATAAGACATGTTCACCCTGCAAATTCGCACTTCGATCACACCTGCAGGAGGAAGGATTGAATTTTAGAAGGCAGTGAATCAGAAAAACATTTTGATTATCAATACGGCATATGTTCTCAGTGTGATGTAGTGGCTAATATAGTCTTAGGATGCAAAGACATGTAGGGCTGTCTACCCAGTAAGGCATGCCTGAGTTATCATTCAGAGCTGGGAGCAGCGCGTGTGTCTCAAGGCAGTGCTCCACGCAGACTAAATTGGTCTTGCTGAGAAGTGACACAGCCTTCAGCTGTGCTGTCTTAAACCCACTGGAAAACAAGAAGTCTTGGGGGAAAAAAAAA
>VZTL01096010.1:0-12480 GCA_013400535.1 Scopus umbretta | reverse complement strand
ATGATTCTATGATTCAAAAAGTACTTATTTTCCACTGAGGACAAAGGGAGGGTGAATATCGTAGATGCGCATTTGAAGAGGACATCTGCCTTGTTTGCAAATGAAGATGTACAGGCAGCTGCATCTGGTCTGACAAATTACATCCCCAAGCCTTTCCAGTGGAGAAGCTAAGCCCCAGCAGGCAGGAGCTGATGGTCACTGTAGACACACAGATAACACCCCGGCTGGGACAGAGGAAATTGTTTAGCAGCAGCTCTCATGGGTTACTGCTGTCCTATAGACATCAGTGGAGCATTTAGTTGCAAACCATCTCTCACCGATTACCAGATACTTAAGAGCTGTGCAGCGTTGCTGAGGGCATCACTAAGTCTTTGAGGAATTTTGTGCTCAGGTCTCAGGGCAGTGATGGGCCACACTCGGCTGCGTGCTAGAAAGCCGGCTGTGGGGAGGTGGATTGCAAAGGCTGTGCCTGCAATGGCCTGTGCTGCTCCCAAACAGCAGGCCACCCTCTGAAACACAGCAAACCTCCCCCTGCAGTGCTCTGGGGGACAGTTTCCACTGAAGCACAGTCCCCCAGCCCTCTCCCAGCCCGGGCATCCACACGAGCGGGTCGGCTGCTTGCACTGCAGGTACCCACAGCCAGGTAATCTGTGCCCACCACCAGTGCTGCTGCTCTGAGGCGAACCTAGCCTCTTGAGGGAACATTTGCAAGAGCTTCTCTAAGCAGTCTCCCTGGAGGGATGTCAAGGGCAGGTGGTGATATCCCTGGGGCCAGGCTCTGGCTTCCCTCTGCCACAGCCTCAGAGCGCAGAGGGACTGGCTGCAGGTGGAGGCAGCCGCTGGTGCCACTTTCAGGGGATCTGGCTTGCTCTCACCGGCCCTGGGGGGGTTTGGACAGCCTTGAGGTCACTTGCTTTTATGCTGAGGGTGATGGGGGGGGGGGTCTGGTTGGCCTGACAGCAAGGGAAATGCAAACGTGTTCTGAAAGCCGGGTGATGAGGATGGCTAGATAAGAGCAGCAGCAGCCAGTTTTGACACAGGCTACTGAGTACAAGATTTTTGGTCTGGACAGAGAAACTTCAGATAGCAGAAGGGCAGCCCTCCTGACAGCCATTGGCACTTTCTGCCTCTGGACAGGCAATGAATTTGGCCTTGGGGCTGTAGCGGGGGACCCAGCAACCAGCCGGTGTAGTTACTGTGTACTTTTGTGATAACATCTTCATTTCTTCTTTTTCTTTTCTTTTCTTTTTTTTTTTTTCTTTCTCCTCTTTGTTCACCTGCATAATAGCTAGTAACATGTTAGATATACTGTGCAACATATCCATAGTACTGCTGTGTATATGTATACACATGGCAATCTTCTATTTCTGTTATGGTTAGCCTCCTTTTGAAATGCATCTTTTATTGCTAACAGCTCGGTTTTACCTGTGCATGAAAATGGTGACACCTCCTTCCTTCCTTCTGCATGCACTGAATCTGACAAGAGGATGAACAGCAGAAGCAGCTGCATTGCTGATAATCCACAGTAAATTCAGGCGGGAGAAGAAGCCTCTCAAGTTGAAGTGTATTCCTTATCTCCACATCCCTGCGACTCAGGTTTCCATAATGCCTGAATGTCTGAAATCACTCATGTTCAGGAGGGAAGCATTGCTCTTCTGGCTGCTGCTGTGTAAAACGTCCTGCGTTTGAGAAGGAGCGTGCTCCTGCCAGGGTCGTACTAAAGCCAGTGTGCATGTACTGCTGTGGCCCTGAGTTCCAGATGCCTCTCAGGTGAGTGCTATTACAGCGCTCTTTATTTATTTCACCTTCATCTTCTTTATGAGGGGAGAATCATGTCCCCGTTTGTCAGCTGCTGGCTGGTAAAACGGAGCTGTTTTGGTTTTTAATTTTTTAGCAGGGTTCATTTATGGGGCAATTTTGCTATGTGTGCATGCAGTCAATGCACGGCGCTCCTTACAACTCTCCCAGCAAAGCCTTGCAGGCAGCGCTGCAATACAACTCATTTTCTGCAAAGGCTCTGACTGGGGAAATTGTCAGTGCACCATCAGGAGAGCTTAAGCTGAGAAATACCAGGGTGTCTAAAAGCCATTAAGGTGGATAGCTACCAAGCATCAGTCCGGAGAAACGCAAAATCCTTCAGTCTCCAAGGAAATGTTTACCTTCAAAGACAATATGCCTAAGCAAATATTCAATTAAATCATCAGGAAATACTTTTAAGTTCACATATGCCCATCAGTGGGGGCAGACATTGCAGCTACAGTTAAGGGGGCACTGCCTGGACTTCTACAAAATGCAAGCTAGCAGAGGGAGCTGTGGTTGCCCAGAGTCACCTCCACCTGGACTTCATGTCCTTGGGATCAGCTTGGTTTTTAGACTGGTCGTATGCTGCTTTCCAGTCAGCCTGCAGTGGTAGCGGTGTACTGGAGGTAGGAAATGTTGGGAGGATTTGGCTCATCGGAAATAGTTTCTTGAGGGGAAGGGAGAAGATGGAGACGTGCTGTAGAACTTCATTGTCTAAAATTGGATTTTCCCTTAGGTCTAACTAAAAATAAATTAGCTAATAGTATATTCAATTAATTTTGTCAAATTTGAGCAATTCTTTTAATTAGGAGGGAAGAACTTAATCTCACAGAAAACAGACAATTTCCAAAGGCTGGCACAAGAGTATGCCACCAGAGTATGTCCCTATGAATTGCTGTGAGCTGAGAAACACACAGACTTACACAGAAAATATAATTACATGCAAGCAGGGGAGACAGCAGTGCAATGTGAGCTGTTTAACCTTGAGGAAGTGGCATATGCTGTTGGGAGGACAGGTATTGTGGAGCTTTTCATTTCTTTTAGTGAAAGGCATTGGCAAGCTAGAGTATTATGATAAAATCAGAATTTCATTTTATTGCTAAGTCTAGGCATATTAATCGAGTGCTCTTACACATGTACTGAATGAGTGGAAAAGGAACTGCAGCTTTCACAGTCGTGTTTCTGAAAAGCATATTTGTCTGCAGCTTAGCAAATGCCACAAGAAGTTTATTTATTGAGCCAGGGGAAGCAGGAAGGGAGAGACCTCACGTGATCGTGACTTTGTTGAAGTTACAGGGCAATGGCACAAGTTCCAGATGTAGATGCCAGGGTACACGAGGGCATTGGGATTGTTGTGCTTTTTACCTCCTTCCCAGTGCTCACCGGCGTGAAAGGCCTTGCGTCGGCAGACACATAAAGTCCACAGCTTTAAAAATGCCTGTGTTGGGTCACTTTTAATGCTGGGTACTGTACATTTGTACATGCTCAGACTTTGGAGAAGAGATTATTTAGTTCTGATTTCTAGCTACTCCTCTCCACTATCTCACTGACAGCACGAATAGACAAAATGTGAAAAAATACAAAATTTTGCTGCCCTCCTGTTTCTTATTAAGGCAACTGTTAACCCACTGGTGGCAAGCTGTGTAATTTTATTATTTTTTTAACCAGGGTAACAGAACCGTGTGTGGGATTGCAAATGAGAAAATTTGACAAAACTCCTTTTTCCTGTGCTATGCGTTTTATTTCCATTTTCCGTCTGTCCAGTTGCACAATAAGAGAAGCCAATTTAGTCTTTACTTCACTTTCATGTTATTTGAGGATCTGAAATGAAGACAGGAGGCAGTTTCCCAGCTGAATCTAGCTGGATAGACAGAAAACTGCCTCTTTCTGAATGCTCCCTGACATAGTCAAATTCTGAAATACTAAGAATATAAATACTCTAAGTACTTCAGGCACCACACTAATTCATAAAAAAAAAAAAAAGTAAAAAAAAAGAAAAGGAAAAGTTAAAAAGGAAAATCCAGTACTCAGTTCTTCAGGAGTTTCCATAAAACCAGAGAGCATTTCTCAGGATTTTGAAACCATCTTTCTCTGCAGGCTTACATGACAAATCATGTGTGATGCCAAGTCCAGAAAATTATCAGAAGTCTTGTGATCTTTGGTGTTTTTTTTATGAAAGTCTCCATTTGTGTGACTAAACAATTCCTTGACAAGCTTGGCTTTCTTTTTTAGAAAAAAATTGTAGCCCTTTGGCTGCAGAGCTGACCTCAGGGACCAGAAGTCTAGAGACTGAGTAAACAGAAAAGTAATTTTTAAATGTTAATTTTTTTAAATCACGTACTTTTCAAAACAACTTTATGAGTTTTGAGTTTTGTGGCATGACTGTTGAGCATGTTAATTTGACAGTATTGATCCATGTTTGGGAGGACACTGCTTTTCCTCCCCTGCATGTTGACATGGGACCGCTCCTCCTGCTGGGGAGAAATTATGGGGACTCGGATGATGCTCCAAGGAGTTGTGGCTCTGTAGCTCAAACCTGTAGCTTCTCCAGGCAAATCATGCAGTTTTATTGTCTTTTCAGCTCTTGCTGGTGTCCTGCTTCCCTGGATGAAAAGGTGGGCGGGGGCATCTAACCCAGCTGCTGGCCCTTCATTTTGAAGACAGGTTTCCCTTTGCCTGGTGCTGTCACGGAGTGAATTTTAGCCAGTTTTTTAAATGAAAGACTAAAAGTAGCAATTTCTCTTTTTTACTGTGTGTTTTCCTGCAACATTTTGCTATTTGGTGCTATTCCTGACATGCAGACACCTTTCCTGTCTGGCCCTTGGGGATGGGGATGACAGAAGGATGCAGGTGGCGTTTGAGGGCCCTTCCCAAAACACTTGCAGAGATAATCAGGAGCAAATGCCAGAGCCACCTCAGATCCAAGAGAAATCTGAGGGTCTGGGTTTTCCTGGGACTGTGTTGGGCACTGCCTGGGGTGCACGTGCAGAGGAGAGCCCCATTTGCTCTGTGTGGCGCAGGAGGGGGTAACGCTGCTGGCTGTACAGATCTGATAAAGCCAAAGCATGGTCTTTATCTGCACTGCCAAGTTTGAACATACACTAGATAAAAGAGGTTGTATTTATGGGGCTTTTCAGTATTTATAAGATCTGATATAAGAGTAAGGGCTGAGGGAGAAAAGGCAGAAAACATGGACAGGTATTATATGTATACCACAAAATATCTCCTAAGACTCAAAACTTTATTTTCTTTTGAAACCACAGCAATGGCCACAGTAGAGACACCCCTGTATCTTCAGTGGCTCATTACAGCTGCATTTAAATTCTACGTATTTCTATTCTGAGCCAAATTATCACACAGTTGTCTACATCTTTTCCCAGACTGCCCCTGGTCAGATGAACAGCCCGTTTTACTAACCTATTTCCACTCTGAAAATCATCCATTCATGATTAATATTTCTTGTCTCTCAACAAATTTGGAACTTACACCTTTTTCTTTACTTACTTACCTTCTGAAAATGTCTCTGGGGCAAATATCATAATAATTCTCTGCTTCCCTCTGACAGTACAAAGTAAGCTACTAAATCAAGGGCAGCATGTGCTCCTCTTGTATAAATTGCCCCGGTTGCCTGCTTCCCACTGGCAGGTGCCTGAAGCCCTGCCTTGTGTCATGGACACCCTCCGTATCACCACCCCACCACCGCCTGTCCATCCCGGACCTGCCTTGGCCCTCTTCTGGCACTGCAGCTCTATGCCTTTTCCTAATGTGAGGTGCATATAGCACAGCTATAGGCTGGCTGGAGACCAGCAGATAAAGGACAACCCATCACCCTGCAGTAACAGCCTCTGAGCTGGCATGCTCCCACCCATTACCCTTGTAAAAAGCACATTTTCGCCTCCGTGCTTGATAGTGTGAACAAACAGTTGCTTAGGCAGTAGCTAAACAGCTTTTCCCTAGATTTAAAGTGGTCAAAAAAAGGTTTCCTCTGCCACAGGGAGCACAGGAGGACATGGTCCATGTCAGCTGTCCTGTCCTTCTTCATTAGGCAAAGCAAGCAGTGGTCTGCCTGCAAACCCTACTGCAAACTTTCCTGGCCAAGCCATGTTAATTCTGCCCACGTGATGCATGACCAGGCCTCACGATGCAATGGGAAAAATGTCTGTCGGAGTTTTGACTACCAAGTTATGATGCTTCAGGGTGAAAAAGACAGTGTTTACCTGGGGGCACCAGTGCTGCCTTTTCCTCTCCCACCTGCTCATGCTCAGTGTGTGGCACCGCACGGAGCAGTCATGTCTAGAAAAGTCTTTTTGCAAGAGCTCCCCCTTATTGTGACCCAAATTCTCAGTCCCCATTAGGTGACACTGGAGCTGTTGTTGCTATAAAAAGAAGTCTTCAGTGGTTGCCTCTCAGAGCTGTAGCCATCCAAGAATATCACAACAAAGCCACTTTCCCATTTGCTGAGGGTTTTTTCAGCAAATTTAGTCTCCTCCACAGTGCTCTGTTTGACATTTCAAAAATGGCATTAATAACCCAAGCAGTGAGAAATGTTTGAGCTGCTGGACTTGCTGCTGGACTTGCTGCCCCATTGTGGGGCAATGACTCTCTCCTGTCTCCCACCAGACATCCCACCTTCTGCAGAAACAACAATTTCTGCGACATGTAAGATCTTGGCAGGACACAAAGAGTGACTGTGGAACATGCTCTCTTCCCCCTAATACTAAACTGAGCCCAAACTCCCCTCCGACTCCCCTGTGAAGGAGAGCAATGGTTCATGGTGCTACCACCCAGACTTTAACCAGACAAGATAGGCAGCCTCAGAACATGAGCTTTTAGAGTGTCCTGCCAGTCTTGCCAAGGCAGCTGCCTACAACAGCCTGGACAAAACCAGAAGACACTGGTATTGGCAGATGAGTCAAAGTCTGATCTCCAAGTGGCCATGGCCAGCGGAGAGCCACCACTGCAAAGCCTCCCTTGCCACTGCTGGGTGCACATGCACCTGCATTGGGTTGGTTCCTTGCCTCTCCCTCTTTTGCTTTTACTAACTCTGCATTTCAGTTATTTCCCAGCCCACCAAAAAAAAGCCCTCCCAACGAGGGACAAAAGAAAACACCCTGACTTTTTCTTTCCTTCCCCAGTTTCAAAGAAGACTGGTTTACCAGAAAAACAGTTACAGAGTTCTGTAAATTCAGGAAAATCTTGTTCTGGGAAGCAGTGACTGGCTTCTTGGCAAGTGCTGCCTCTGGCCACGGCCAGCCCACGCCAAGGCTCACTGGGGTGACGATGGGGACAGAGGCAGTCAGGCCATCCCACAGGGCGCTTCTGCTTTGGGCTGCTGGAAAGCAGCTAGTGGTTGAGTCTGTAGAAAGCCTGTAGGAGCTTTTTGTTATGTTGTTGTTTTTCTGCTAAATGCCATCTTGCTTTGACTTCTTTAGTGATGGTTGTCTGAATCACTGGCAGTGAGTTTCCCTGAGACAAGCCCATGAGCTGTTAACAGGACCATTTCACTGAGGGCTTCAAAATTACTGATGTGTCCCAATTAAAAGGAGGGGGAAAAGACCAAGAACAAAGAAACTATGACCCAGGCACCTTTCTGTTCCTTCCCCCTCCCTTTTAAGGAAAGAGAGCATTTCTTAAAGGAAAAAAACATGGCACTTGGAAAAACGCTGCAGCTTATGTGGCCTCCCATTTTATTGTGCAGTCGATGTGCATGATCCCCACTGGGAGCAAGGAATCGCTTACAGGAATCAGTGGCTGGGGGAGGCTGGCCCAGAGAGAGCCCCTCGCCCAGCGCAGGGTTGTACCCTGGGACTCATCCTGGTGGGAGCTCATTCCATCAGAGATCAGGTGTGAGCCAAAGCACAAAAAGAAGATAAAAAGGCTGACGGAGTAACACTTTACCATGAGAAAATGAGAAAGAAAATATAGAAGAAGGTGCAACAAGTCTTGTAGCCTGTGAAAGAGAAGATGAATGGGAGAATTCCTTATGACCTATAAATAAATGTCCAGGATACATTCAGAGAGGAGTCAGTATGTCAATACTGAGAAGCAAGATAGTCAAGTAGTTGAACTTCACATTCAGGCAGACTGGGGATATGCACTGGACTTGTTTATGGAGGGGAAGAGGATTCCTAAATCCAGATTGGATACTCTGCAGACAGAAATGTTGTAGGTCAACAGCAGGCTTCTGTGCTCAGCTCTGGAGCTGTCAGGTTCAAAATAAAGCTCTGGGTGAGGTTGAATATAAGGACGTAGGAGTCTCAGGATTTTAAATTATGGGTCAGGCTTCAGGGCATAAATCAGGAGGGATTCCCTTGTTCCTTCCCATGTCCATCATTGCACAGCTGGACACATATAGTGTGAGCAACTTGATGGAACCAGGGACGTTTGCATCCCTCTGAGTCATCAGGCCTTGATGGGACTCAATTAGTCCAAACATTTAAGAAGAGCTCCTATGTTCCTCTCTCATAAGGACAGAAGCTATCAGACATAAATGGCTTTTGATGCCACCAAGTGCCTCAGCTTCGATGTTGTCCAATCAAAATTGAACTCCTCTGCTACTCTTACTAGTTTTTTTCCAATTTTCTGTGCTGTTCAGGTCAGGCTCCAGCCTGACAAATACTTAGGCACAAACCTTTACGCACATCAAACATCCCCTCTGCACAACTGCTCTGTGCAGATGAAAGCATGTCCTGAAGTCTTTGAAGAACTGAGGCCAGAGGTCCTGGAGGGCAGACGCTCTCAGCTGTCTTTGTAATTCCAGTCAAACATTAGGCACTCTTATGGCAGGATGAAAATACTAACAACTGGTGCTCAGTATTGTTTATTTTTCCTGTCTTGTGTGTATTTTTTCTAAATGTTTTAGAGCAGCACTGCTCTTCAGGAGAACTGCAACAAAAGCTGTTTACTTTCCAAGTGCAGTAGTTTCTCCTGTCAGAAGGGAAGTAATGAAGGAGAATAAAACCAGGTAGTTTCAACAGCAGTAATTGCTAGCATGACAGTCATCTGCAGAAGGCAAGGGGAGAACTGCAGCACCGCTGTGACAAGACCTGGTCCAGCCACCAGCAGCGACGTGGCTGTGTCCTCATCGCTGGGAGCTCGCTCTGATTTCACATCAGGTTTACACGGGTCTCTGATCCCAATGGGCCTCTCACACCACGGGCTTACCACTTTGCTTATATGACTAGTGATTTTAGGTCTCAGCTTGATGCTTTTAGAGAGTGGGGCAAGCCAGGTTTTCTTTAAGCCCAGTTTGTTTTAGAGAAGTATCCATTAGATGCTCTGAACGGTTTGTCACCTTTGGAAAGGCAAGCAAAGATGTCCTGCCGGGCCAGATCTCTGCGCTGCCATGGCAACGCTGTTTGCAGGACCCCAGCTAGACATTTTAAAGGTGTACTTGGTATTTCCGTGAGACTCACAAAGGGCTGACAGGCACGTAGACACACTTTCTGTGTGCACTTGAAGACAAAAGTTGGTAACTGCCAGACAACTCTAAAACTGATTGAATAAAGTGTTTTCTAATGATAGTAATTCCCCAATTTAATGCATAGTAGGACACTCTACTCTCGAACCTGTTAGCAGAGGTACACAGGAAAATGATCAGGTCACATTTTAGATCCAGAGGCTGTCCCTCCTCTGTAATAAAACAGACCAGGGACTATTACCTGGCCCTGAGGCCAGCAGATGCAGCACAGCTTGTACCTGTACTACTAAATTCACTCATCCCCAAAACTGGATCAGTGTCTCCACCCTAACTACTGTGAAGGGTGCCAGACCTGTGCTGACCCCAAACTGTATCTGGGAGAGTTCGAGTGGCTGGAGGTCCAGCATCACTGAGGAAAGGTCCAGGTTGGTCCAATGCTTTGAAGACACTTGGAGACTGTGTGGGCTGTGCATGGAGCTGAAGTGTTACAATCCATACATGACCTGCTTAATTTAGATGGTGTGGCCACCCTGCCTGCACTGATGTGTCTTTTTGTCCTCCCCTCCAGCCTCCTCCATGTCTGGGTAAAGCTCAGGCTGCCCTGACATGTGTATGAGCAACATTGATGCTAAGTGAGACTTTGCTGAGATTTTAATTGACAGTTGAGCTTTAGTCTTCCATACCAGTGTAGTTACATCCTCTGGGCTATGACTGTGGGAGTACATTTGCCCATGGTGAAGGGCTGGAGAGCATGTTCTGTGGTTCACTTAATGTCACCTTCTCGCTACTATCATAACTCAAGCTGGGCATCAGGCAACATTGCTCATTCATGCATGCTCACCCCAGGCTGTCTCCCAGCATCCTGTGACCTTGCCTTGAATCAGATACATGACTCAGGGAAACATTTTTGCCTCACTTGTCCATTATTTTTGTCAGGCTCCAGCTGCAGTTGGGGCAGGATCAAGTTCCATGAGAGGTTCTGAATGAGTCCGTTGTGGGGAAGAACGTCTGGGAGGTGGGAAAACCTCTCAAGTGCAGACTAGATATGAGCTTTTTCCTGTTGTTTCTGTTATAGTACAGAAAACCCATGGCATTATCTGCAAGGGCTTCCTTTAGCTGCCTATTGGCTTTCAGAGAGGAAATTTGTCTGTTTTGACATAGCAATAAGAGTTGTGGTGTGAAACTGGACAAGACTTTGTGTTGGAAGAACAGTGCAAGCTCCCTGCTGTGAAAACACCAACTGTTCTAAAAATCCTACTTCCAACAGCATACTTTAGGGAGCACCTTCTGCCATTGTCTGCAGTTGCAACAGCATCTTGAATAAGCAGTTTCTAAACCCTGCCTTTCATATTTTCATAAGAAAAAAGATCCAGTTGCCAGCTGAACTAACCTTACCTGGGTCCCTCAACAAAAACCACCTGGGGCTTCTTCTCTGTTGAACGTAGCTTAAGTGTATGAAAACGGAAGCCAGAGTGCTCGTTTCTTCTGTTCAGAGCAAATGAGTGATGTGAGCATATTCAAAGTCATCAGAGGCTTGAATCAGAACGATGGTAATGAACATATCCTCCATGCTCTGAGGTTCTCTGGTAAGTCTCTTTTCATTTTTTTTATTGAAGCCCTCCTCATGTTGAAAGGAAGGAGCTGGTGCTGGGTGTCATGCTGGGCACAGCTGCGGTGCAAGTGCTTGCTGGGTATCCGTGGCTGATTTCTCCTGTGACTTGGCACTGAGCACTGCCAAGGGGCATCCCCTCCCATTGCCCCTCACATAGAGCAAGGAACCAAAGGCACTTTTCAAGGTCATCAAGACCATGGGCTGGCCCCGACCGCCTATGCCAACCCCATGGCAGGCTGCACCATGCTTATGGCTCTGCTGTGGCACCAGCCCCAGAAACAGAAAGAGCAAGTTCAGAAGGGACTATGAAATCACCTGAGGACATGTAAGCACCAAGTTGTACACTGCACCCGGTCTTGTGAGGTTTGGGCATCACTATTTGTGTTTCATTGAAGTGGTTCTGCCAGAGAGATGGCTAAACACAAAAGGCACACCTCTCTGACCAGATGTCATCCCAAGCTCCCTGTATGGTCACCAGCGAGAAAAAGGTACAGAGGTACTTCAAGGATGTGATTCATCTCCTCCTGAGGATGAAGTGTCCGTCTGAAGTAATGAACTGCACCATGGAAGTGCCTGTTGCTCTCCAGAGACAGGAAGGGTCCCTAGCTGACATGTAGCTGTCCCCCTGGGAGGACATCTAGGAGAATCTCACTGCAAAAAGGCAGAGACCACTTCCCTCCATATGTTGTGTTCATCCTCTGTTAAATATTTGTGTTTAATAAGAATTTGTCTGGCTTGAGATGCCCATCGCTGGGTCTTCTTATCTCTGACTTTGTTAGGTTAAAGGGCCTTTTAGTACCATGGTCTTCTTCCCTTGGAAAGTCTCTCTGGAGCCTAGACAAACGATGCATTAGTCTTAGGTGAAAAAATGCAGCATTTTTTCCTTAAAAGGAACCTTTTCATCTTCATGCGGGAAGATGGCCACAGAGTGGGATGTTGCCATCCCTGAAGCTGGTTACACCTTTGGCGAGACGGGCCCTGAAGCAGGAGCACAGCCTTGGGTGCAGGCTGTCTGGAACGGGACCTCGGATTAACTGGACTCCCCAGGAAATGTCAGGGTTGCTGCTGGTTTCTGAACTCCTTTAGGAAAGTAAACACATATTTGACTGAAATAAAACCCCAAGCAACGGCTGTCAGGTTGTTTTTTTTTTTTTTTCCTTATATTAAACAAGCATTTGATTTAAAAAGAAATCCGACAGATGGCAGGGCTGTACCTAATGCAAGACGGAGTGCTTCTCCAGTGAATTTAAGGTGGTCTGCAAGATACTTTAAAAGACAGGAATTGAAGGATCCATGCATTATTGAGGGTATTTGAAAGAAAACCCTAGTATCTTTCTTGCTTTTAATTTCATTGGAAAAGCTTTCTTCTCTTTTCCTAATTTCTGTTTAGCTTTGCAGTGTGGGGCCATGCCTGGTTTATCCAGAGGCCTCCTGGGTATCTGCCCAGGTACCTCCAGGGTATCCTTCCTCTGGGGACCTGTCAGCAGGCGAGGCAAAGCAAGATGTTAAGTGCAGCGCCTGCCCTCCTCAACCCTAGCTGGGGCAGGACACCAGGGCAGTGATGAGGGGACACCAGCTCCAAAGCTGGCCCTGGGAACAGTCTGGCTCCAGCAGAAGTAAACCTTCTTTTTCTTTCCTCTTTCCCATT
>VZTL01095992.1:0-14447 GCA_013400535.1 Scopus umbretta | reverse complement strand
GCTGGGCTCAAGCTCTTGGAAGACCACAGTGTTGAGGCACTGTAAACTCCATAAAGACTTGTGATGGTAACAAGAAGTGATAGCAGGTGCTAGCCAAGAAATAAATGCAGGATCTCTCCAATTCTCCAACTGCAAAGAGCAATGGGTGATGGCTGCAGCTATTCACATACAATCGTCACAGGACTGCCCCTAGATGGATACTTCCCAAACACAAACACAATGCAGGCAGATTTCTGCTGGAGTTCAAGTAGTTCAAGTTTGTGCTGAGGTGGAGTCTGAGTGCACATGTGGTTTAGGATAAAGAGCTTTTGACCAGATCCCCCGGGTGGTGTGGCACTGACTTTTCCCTTCTGCAGCTGCTTTTCAGTGGACTTTTCCCTGGCAGCAGCCAGTCTGGTCAGTGGTGGTGGTGCATTCTGACAGGTAACCCTCTTCCTGACAGAGGGATTCATCAGGATTTTCTAGTTGTGGAGGCTGAATTCATGAATCTCTGCAGCTGGACTCACTTCACAATGATCCTGATCCTGCTTTAATGCTGACTACGACACACTGAATACAAGAGTCAGAATATTTAGTCATGAATGACATCTTGTTAAGGGTTTTTTTTTTTCATCCCCAGACCTAATATAAGCCACCTGGTTGTGGAAAATAAATGCTGTACACTCTCTCCTCTGATACATTATGTTCTATTAAGGCAACCCAGCAACAAAATACCTGTACACAGATGTATTTTCAATGCATTACTGAAACAAGCTAGCAGACAGTTTTTGTGTTACATTGAGAGAGGAGAATAGTTAATTCATAGCAGCATAACTTGCTGTATTTTCAGGAGAACATGCAAATCCTGAGTTGGTGTGCATTAGTTTTGCCACCCACATATTTAGCTTCACAGACAACACAGCATAGAAACCAGCCTTCCCAAAGAGGGACTGTTTCCCTCTGGGGTTTCCTCTGTGCCGATTGTGCTCTCCTTGGAAATTCTCCAGAATGCCATTTCCAGCTCAGAAATCAATTTGCTGCAGCTGCTGCAGTAAATTGAAACTCTTGTAGCTGTAAGCGAGTCCGTCTGTGGGGATTCTCATTGCGTGCGGTAAGGTTAGTCTTGGAGAAAGCAGTGCTGCGGTAAAGTGGAAGGCAGAGAGTTTTATGGCAGCGCACAGTTGTTGTAGCACGCACAGCACAAACCTACTGGGTACCAGGCATATTTCATCCAAATTTGGCGGACTTCTGTTTTTTAATACCTGTGGGTTTGCGGTATATGAAGCAAATGTTCATCCTGTAAAGCTTCTCTCTTGGCACCACTGAATACTGAAAACGCACATATAAATGTGCATCCTGAAGCAGTATTTCGTGTTCAGCTGTTTGGGTCTCTCTCTTCTAAATAACCTGGTGCTTCCTCAGAAAGGGAGGTGGTAAAGATGATCCATAGTGAATATGACAAAGGATGGTTTTGTTTTGGAAGATGCTTTTGTTCCAAGCCAGGTTTCTCTTTTTTCACACCCTCTCCTGCTTTTTTGTTTTCTGAACTGCAAGCACCGTAACCTTTTGAAAGTGCTTGGGATATAAATCAATCCGGAGTTCTAGATGTAGGAGCTGTAAGCAAGTAATGTTCTGTGTATGGCTAGCACTGTTAGTGGTAAATTGCTAAGGGAAAGACTGTGTGCCTTATAAAATTAGCTGTTAGGGTTAAATAAGCATAGGGCATTCAATCTTTAAATTTGCATTAGTTCTCTGTCTTTTTAATGAGCTGTCATAAATGCTGTCTCATCTCAATGAGAAGTGAGCTGAACCAAGTATTAGTAAATTGGCCTGTGGGTAATCTACATAGTCAGGAGCCAAAAGTGCTGTTTCTTTTCTTAATTACTTTTTTTGTTTGTTTACAGCTGTTTTTTAAGATTAACTGCACTGAATTTCAGAACCATTTGTGTTAAGTATGTGGGGAAAATTTCAAATCAGGAATTGGAAAGCTCAGTTTTGGCTTTGAAATGGTCTGTATTGCTCTAAAGATATGAGCAGTTACTGTATCTTCATTGCAATCCATAAAAACTTCTAAGATGCCTCTGATATTGTTACTGTATAGCACAGTTTTCAGTACAATATAAACTGAGAAAGCTTTTTAATCAGACCGTTTAAAAATAAAATAACGAGAAAGGAAGGGGAAACCTCCTAATTTTTTAAGATTAAACTGAGGATAAAGAGACAGCCGGGACATTAAATCAGGCTTTGTCCCTGGTTGAAATGTGACACAGAAACTGATCTATACTTAGAACAAGAATAAATCCTGAACAAGGCATTTAGAGTTGAATGAGCTGATAGAACAGCAGCAGCTCTGGCTTTGTGCATATGTGTAAAAATACAAAACTTCGGAAGTAATTAGGTCTGAAGTATAAGATTATGCAAAGCTCAAAGCCAGAGAAGAATGGGCTCTCCTAGCAAACAGAGTAAAGACATTGTTTGCAGCCTGGATGGCAGTGCATTAAATTGGCAAGTTGTCAAATCCCCAGGCAGTAGAAAACAAATGAGTAAAACCTAAGGTTTATAGCAGTAATGTTGTGTGGAAATGAATGTTGCAATATATAACAAACTGCCAAGGGAGAGAAGAATTCACTAAGGAGCTAAATGCATGTCTGACCTTGAAGTGAGAAGTCAGCATCCTCGGGGTTTTCTTGACAAAGAAAAACAAACATATGCAATGGTAGGATTTCTATAGTGATGCACATTAAATTTTATCTTACTGACTACATTTAATGGCCAGACACTTTCCTCAGTGTTGTGTCCATAGCCCTGTGACAAGCGAGGAGTCAGTGACCTTGCTTTCACAAGGCATCTCTACCACCAAAAAAACCTGCTTCCATTCTGAGTGAGATCTCCTTCCATCAGGGTAGGTTATTCCCTGCTCCCCTCAGTTTAGACGTGATTGTAGTTTAGATTGTGATGATGGGCCAGTTAGAAGCTGTGAACATGCCTGGCCTTCCTTGCTCTGCATCCTGACAGTGGGAGACCTACCAGCGACCGTTCCATCTGACACCTGTAACATTTCTCAAAGGCTCAGTCATGTATACCTCTGGTTCAAGGCATGCAGTCCAGTGCAATTTCTGCTTCTTTTTTGATTGGTGTTTTTTTCCCTTTAGGCGTGATGCCATGGTGTATTCAGTCACATAACCGTTTTTTCCAGTCATGGCCCTAGGGGGGCAAGCTGTACCTTCCCCTTTACCTTCACTGCTACCCAGAACAAGTGTCTGGGCTTCCCAGGTTACAGTGCATTTACCAATGAAGTTTGGCGATTTATGCATACGTTTGTATAGATACATGTAGGTATGTGCATGTGTGTATACATATGTATGATAGATATTTGTGTGCCTGTGTATACACACTCGAAAAAAACGTTGGCCCTGTGAATTTGTTACTCCTAAGGTACAAGTGATGTATTTTTTCCAGCATCCAAAGCAGAAAGTTGCCAGTGTCAAGAACAGTTTTGCTTAAGAAGCTCTGAAGCAATAATTAGGTATGCTAGGACAGACAAGACCCAGAGCATAGTATTTGTGAAACAGATGGCATTAGTCCCTTGTTATACATTGCTAACAACTGCTACTGTTCCATCTTTGAGGAAGGTTGGCAATCAAGCAACAAGGGAAAGAAACTAGGATGCAGCTGGAGACCATCACATGACTTCAGTTTGCTTGTTATGGATCTGTGCTGAAAATTCCTTTCCACTGGTAAGCCCACTTGGGAAAGAAGATGTGAGAAGAAGCCTTTTGAGATGTTGTGCTGTGTAACTCACTGGCAGCTGGAAATGAACCTGTGAATTATGCAGAGGCCTGTGAAGGTACATTTCCCACACAGCTGTGAGTTGGGGTTGCCCAAGGCACATGGGGGTGCAGGCACCCTGCCTGTTGGCTGGGCAGCTCAGACAAGGAGCTGGGCAGCTGGTCACTGCAGCAGCTTGGCAAGCTGTACCAGCTGCCTAGGGAGTGGGACAGCCCTGCAGATGGTGGCCAGGGGCTGCTGCGCCTGGGGAAACCAGGCAGACAGCAGTGGCTGTCTCTGCCTGCTCCTGCTGAAACTTCTCGTTGGACCAGTTCACTCCAGAGAGACAGCATCCTGTCTCTCAAACAACTAAAAAACCCCTCACTTTCTCACCTGCAAATGTTTTCACATGCTATGAGTGGAGGCTGAATGCATGCTGAAAATAAAACTGCTTTTTGCTGTTGTTTTCTTAATCCATTTTGCCTTCATTATTCAACAGTGATGTGTACCATAAAGGTGAGAAACAGCATAAGCTCACCAAAACCAAAATGGTATCTATTTCTGTGAATTATCTGGAGTTATTTAGTGTTCAAAATCAGTTTCATATCTAGTAATTATTAAATAAACTGCTAATGCATGCTTATGAAGTGTTGAAGAATAAGCTCTTTCTGATCGTATCAGCAGAATCCATTTAAGGAAGCTGTTAATCAGTGAGATGATGAGGAAGGCATTCATTATAATGTTATACAAACTAAAAAGAGCTAAATTCTGTCCTTAATAGCATAGTGGTATACTAAACTTAACCGACAAATACTGAAGTCTGGGAGGCTTTCTATGCCCACTCTCTGTTTTTCCCCTCTACTAGGAGTTAAAATCCTAGCTATGCCTTTAAAACTTGATGACAGCTTGAGGCATGTGTTGAGGATTCCTGCTAATGAATCAGAATAATGTCCTTCTCATAAAAATGTTCAATGGTTAAGGAGTTTGTTTATTTTTCCTTTCATGCACGATGTTCAGAGAGGATGTCAGGATGCCCAGGAAGTCATTCCCCATAATTTCAGCAGGGATGTTGTTGTTAGATAAATCATCCTTTTACAGTATAGTTTCAGGATTCTCCTCAAGTTTCCTTTCTGACACAAAGTTAGCTTCACCCTTACTGATCCATCCTGGTTATATCTGAATATGTCAACAGTGTATTTGGTTACCTGCTGCTGTGGTTTAATCTGGCAGGCAGCTATACCAGGACACCTGCCAAAGTTCAAGTTTATGAAACCAGCTACATCCACAGCTTGCTTCTAGCCCAAGCCAGTTTGCGATCATGCTGCACACTGGCAGTACGCAAGTTTGACAAACACACTTAAGCCTCAAAATCATTCAGTATATTTTTGCAGCTCCCTCTGACACATCTCTTCAGTGCATGGTATTCACACCACAGGCGACTCAATATTCTCTAGAGACTGGCTTGCTGCACTGAACTCCTTCAGCCAATGTCTTGCCAGCTGGAGGTAAGATGCACCACCAGCTTCAACAAAGAGCCAGCTGGAAGTTTTCTACAGCTTTGTGTTAGGGCCAGAGACTGCAAAAAGTGGCCATTATACCTGTAAACAAACAGACTCCAAAATAAATGAGTAAAGACTGACAAAAATAGATAGACTCTGAACCATGACGTTCTCGGAGGCAGGATGCAGGTGACCAGGTGCTATTACGCAATGGTCTGGGGCAGCTTTGAGAAGTGGGGATATGGGACTCCTTGGGAATTGGTGGCTCTGGCTGTCGCTAAATCCTCACCCAGGTCCTGGGTGAGCAGATCCTGCTCTCGAGCAATTGTAGGAACGTGGCGGGAGCTGAGAGCTGCCTGGCACAGAGACACTGCCTTAGTTATCACCGTGCTGCTTCTCACAAGTAAGCAGGAGGTGTCTGTGTATTTTTTTTCTTCCTGACACTCTGGAAAGAGGTGAATAATTTTGACTGGTCTTGCACATGTCACTTCATGCTTGTGATAACACTAAGGCTCAAAATGACTTACTGTCTGTTCTAGAAAAAGAAAATGGAGTTCTGAGTAATTCAACATGATGCTCATAAATAAGGATTTTGTTCTCCTTTAATTATGCTGGCAGAATATGCCAAAACCCTAGATACTCCTTTTTTTTTCCAGTACATAGCAGCAGACTTACAGCCTTACAGAGTGGTTCCACCTTCTAAGGCCTCCAGCCTTGGAGGTCCAAAAGAAAAGAAAAATAAAATCTGAAGAATATACAAGTTGGTTTTATAAAGTAATTGACTGTAACTGCTATGCATTATAATTGCAGGGTTGGCTTCTAATTTACATCCACCTTTTTCTTCAGAAGAATATTAACACACTGAAGAAGGCAATAAGCTCTATTGCATTAGAAAAAGGCTTTTTTAATTAAGTACCCATGACATAAATTTGCATTCCACTTAGTATAACCTCTCCATCTAAAGCTAGAATTATCAGATGATAATTTATGTTAAACTAAAAGTGAAGGCTTAAGCAAACAGCTATTCCCTTGCTAAAAATACTGGCAATAAACCAGGAGACATATTGTGATTACTGTTGTGTTGTATTGTATAGTTTCTTAAGAGTTTCTTAAAACATTAAACTTTCCTTCAAAGTTTAATTTGATGCTTTTTTTGGAGGTAGAAATAATAGAAGAACCAGGAAGAAGAATGCTAATCTCTAATTTTAGAGGGCTGATCGTTGATTTTATCTTTTCCATTCTTTATATAAAAAAAAAAACCAAAAACAAAACCACCCTCAGAAAAACAATTTAACTGTGTTACTGTGAATTAAACTTTTTCTGGTACGAAAAGCACCCTGACAAAACTTAATGCTAACAAAACCTGCAAATATAAAACCACTCCTTTTCTCCTAAGACATCATGACATTTCATACCTCAAATAAAAATTTCAAAAACCCCAAACTTATTTGTGGCTTTCCTTATGGAGACTGCTGTTAAAATATATAATTGCAGGCGCTGTGCTTGTGACCTAGATAGGGAAATGGCAGGCAAGGAAGACAGCTTTTTGGAAAGAATTGGTTGTTGTCAATGCTAGCTAGAAGTGAGCACAAGCACATTTTATTGCACAGGCTCAGAGAGTGGTGTGTACAGCATTGACATGGCAGAAAATCACTTGCTCTGGCAGGGTGTTAGTGCCCCCGTATAGAAACCTCAACAGGAACCTTTGGAGAAATTAATCCAAGTTCAGGAGAGTGTAGAAGTATTATAGAGATGCCCAGTGGAACTAGAAGGAACTAGAAGGACAAACTGAGGTCCCTTGAGCTTGGACAGAGAGTAGATGAGAGCTCCTGAGTGGAACTAAGGTGGAGGGCTTTTAAAATAAAAACATCAGTGCAGACTCTTAGTTTTCAATGTCAGTGTCAGTAGAGGACCTGAAAAATCTGAATGGAGGCAAGGAATTAGTACTAAGAATACTATTTTGAATTCCCCCTGCTCTTATGGGATTCCGAGTCATCTTTGAGAAATGCTAATTTGATTATATGAAGCACTTTAATTTTTCAGGACATATTTTGTTGTTGTCAAGAACAAATAGAGATGGGCCAAGCACAGCCTCCTGTAAAGCCCTGCTCAGGAGAGTTTTCCACTCTCGGCTCTTGTTATGTTTTTACATAATAACCAAGTGGTGGTTTTGCTTCAGGTTATCCTCTCTAGAAGCCACAGTTAGGCAAATTGATCAATTTTTAAACATCAAAATCGTAGTGGTCCTGTTCTGTTCTCTTAGCATTTCACCAAACTTACTCTTCTGAGGTAACTTCTGGCTTTCCAGCTGCTTCCCAGTTCTCCAAGCATCCTAAGATGAAGCTTTGCAGTTTCAGCTGACTTTAGCAACATCCAACTTTTGTAAGGGCTCTCTCCAGTATTTTCCTTCCCTATTCTAAACTGAATTCTTATGTCTTTTTTGCTGATACATACTATGTTATCAACCAGTTCACAAGTAGCCTCTTCAGTGAAAATTAATGAAAAAGATAAGTATGATGGCATTTTAAAGGAAAGAAAGATATAATGAGTGCTCAACTGCATGCCCTCTGGCCTGCAGGACTTTCTGTGTGCCTGCAGGATTAGTTCTTGTTACCTCTGATGCCTGTTGTTATATTGCATCTTTTTCATCCCTGCATGCTTGATGACATTTTCATCCTTGTCTTCAGTAATGTGGCTTATTTTTCACTTTCTGCATTTAGGGCACCTTCTTTTGTTTAAAGCAATAGAGAATGCACAGTTAAGTCAGGTTGGTCTGTTACTGCACGTAACAGTGGGTGCACTGGAAACGCACATAACAGGAAATATCTTTCTCTTAGCCCTGGCACTGTTTCTTCAAGGAACCACTTCTTCGCTTCCTTTACCTCCCAAGGGACTTTTGCCTGCCAGGGCTCTGAGCTTATTCAAGCCTGCCAATTCTGTAACATATCGCTCTGCTGAAAACAGGTGTCTGTGGTGTGCTCTCTTCTAATGCAAAAAATAAGAAGAGCACTGCTGTGCTAATGTCAGCTTCATTGAAAAGGAAGCTCTTTTCCTTACACTGGAAGGAATGTCAGCTAGTGTTTAGGCATAAAGCAGCATGCTGAGTACTCTTCAGTGTGAAGAGGCTTTCCAATATAACTCTGAAAACAGAAGAGATGAACCACTGAGTGTATTGAAGGCAATGATATGACTCTTTCCAGGTTTAACAGACTGAAGATAAATGAATGAGAGATAATGGCAAAACTTAAATCTTCAGCAGAATCTATAATTTCCTATCTGATATTGCAAGAGACAGACAAGGAATCCTCTGCCTCCCCTCTGCTCAGGAAATCACACTTGGAAAAAATGGAGTATGAGAAGAGTTGAAGTCAGTACCTTTACATCAGAATAGGGAGGTCGACCTCTAGGAAATGCTCTTCTCCAGCAAATAGATTGCACAGTCTTAGTTTGGGGAATGCTACTCTCAAGGTAGTAGCAGGGATCATGGCATGTGCTCGATTAGTCTAAGGAAAAATGCTTATGAGCTCTACTTACTGATTTAAGTATCAGTTGTTTTAGCATGTTAATCACCTTTCTTACCACAGCAGCAGCTAAAGGCTGCAAATGACAGGGCATAGTTTATTGGATGCAGTCTTAGATTGCAGTAGCTGCTGAATAGCTAAAATCTGTTTAAAATATTGTTAAGGGAAAAAAGTTGTTAGCTGACAAATACAGGCCCTAGCCTTGAAATAGACATAGGCACAGCAAGGGCAAAGGAATCCTGATTCCTTGCTTGCTTATTTACTATTACTGGTGAAGTGAAGACAAATATAGCTAATAATAGACTTGAACCATTATCTGTCATACAAAAATATCTTCAGGTGATGATAGCAAGTATTGTTTACTCTCCATGCCCCAGGAACAGGGAGAAAACGGTTGTCTCCCCCCCTCAAATATTTTCCCATTGTACTGCACAGCTATGCATTTGGGTGTTTCTCCAGTCTTACTAAGTTTGGTTTGGTTGGTCATTGGCTTTTCTCCTCCCGCCTTGCTTTTTAAAAGATATGATTGAGGTAAATGACAGAGGGTAAGCTTTCACAGCCATCACAGTCAGTCTTACCGGTCCAGCCAAAACAAGTGGTGCATTCCCTCCTGCAGGACTCTGCATCGCTGTTTCCTTTGCATGGTCAGATGGTACCCCTCTGTATCACTCCTGCAGTGCCCTGGTCCCAGCCATCTGGAGATGGCTTCCATCTACATAATGAAAGTGATGGAATAGATTATTTGAGGAATGATTTCTAGGTTGTTGGTGCGTTAATCAAAGGAAATCCACAATTTATCCCTCTTGCCCCAGGGGGACTTTCCTGCCCTTGTCCACAGAGCACTCAGCACATCTTTGCAACCCCCTTCTGCTATGGCTGCCACATATGCGATAGCAGCTCAGAAGCACAAGATATCACATGGCATATAGATGGTTTTTTAATAATGGTGCAGTGGTTAATTCATCATCTCAGCCAAAGGCTACAGTTTTGCTGAGGACAAACCAGAAAGATTAGGAGCCATCTGAATTTTCTAGTCTACATGGAAAGTCAAGATGCTCATAGGAAAACACTAAAAAGTATGCTCACTGCCTTCTTTGTGGACTCTGAACACTCTCTGTTTCACCTGAAATAACTGCCCAACTTTTTTGAAGCAGAGCAGTTCAAACAGACTGGTTTACTCAGAGCCAAGTTAGTGTCCCAGTCAGAACAGCACAGAGAGTGACTGAAGTGCTATTTAATGCTATTTAGCTGAAGCTCTGAAGGAATTGTCACCAAGCAGGGCAAGAGCAAAGCCAAATGCTCCAACGGGGCATGATACCCTGGAGAACAATGGACTTCCTTGGTAGAAAGGACATGAAAATTCATCAGGATCAGCTTACTGTCATGAACCTTGCATCTTCCAGCCTGGAAGGAGGGGCTCCTGTGCAGGACAGGAGCCAGCAGTGGCACAGCTGTGGGGTGAGCCATCCTGCTGGGGGGAATGTGCCAGGACAGCATTCATGGCAGTGAGTGGGCAGGAAGCTGGCAGCTGTGATCAGCAGGAATGCATCTGCGTTTTTGCACCACCCCATAAAGAACAGATCTTTATCCACTATCTTTTGTGCATGCTTGCTAATGCTTCACCCTGTGAGGAAAAAATAAATAAGTATTGTTGTATTAACGATGACATTCATACAGCCCCTTCCCTATACTGAAATAAAAGGCCAGTTTGGCCACTTGCTGACACTTGAAACCCCAGATCTTATTTTTCTTCCATGTTTTTCCTTCCTCTTGTGACTAATCCACTTCCATGTACAAAAACACACATGCCTGTTATTCTGTGTTTGCTTTTGAACTGAAAGCACTGCTGGCACTTGAGAGGGGTATTTTCATGGGCACTTTAAATGGTAAAGAAAACTGACTAGCTAGACTACCTTTGAAATCCAAAGTCTTTTTGCTTTAATCCAAGTTTTTCATAGCCACAGTTCTTGGAGGCAGACATGGTCAAGATAATCCAAAAGAAAATAAGACACATAGGCTTATTTTATCATGAGAGGAATTTATTCATGTTTGTCCTATGATCACCTGAAATTTTAAATGCTTGCCCATGTGGAGATACCTCTTTGAAACTTGTGGCATGAGACGGTGAATCTGTTAAATTGTCTGCACTCTCATCCCAAGGCCCTAAGCTAAACCGAGAAACTGTTCTGAATCCCAGATATTCTCTTCAGTTGATTACACGATGATGATGTTTAACAGCAATGTAAATGGCAGTTTCCTAATAAGCGAACTTTGCATAAAATACAAGTAGTTATGTAAGCAGTGGGATTTTGCAAAGCAAATTTGCCAGACCTCAAACTTGAGGCCATTGCTCTGAGAATGTTAGTCGCTAAATGCATATGAGTCACGAACTGTAAATTCCATAATGTCTCTCTTCACTACAGCCACTTCCTCTTAAGTGTAAAGATCCATGCAACTGGTAAACTGTATTTATAGCTATGTTTAAATGTGTTTAGGCTTAAGAAAATTCAGAACTTTCTTATTAAAGAAAAAAGGTAAAATGGACATAATTTCAAACACATCCTTTCCCTAATCACAACAAGCTTAACACCCATATTAGTGATTTGGAACCAGTGCTTCTAGATGTAAACAGGTACTTTGTACTTTTGTAGCCCCTCGGACATTTTTTTTACTTTGTAGCCCCTCTGACATTTTCCAATGACGTAGCCATTATAAAGCAAAATTTTGTGGCATTTTCTTAATTTCATGCACAAAATGAGCCTTCTACACTTTTTCATTTGAGATCTCTAGAATCTAATGTCCTAGTTCTACTAGGATTGCTTCTTTGCTAAAAAAGAATAGATTCTGCTGAATTTGGGCCACCAAATGCTGGGTAACTGAGCAGTCAAAATATGCTCCAAATTACTCATTAATCAAGCAAAAGGCTGGAAAGGAAATCGAGGATGATTCTTTCTTTGACTGCCGGGTTCTCTTCAGCCAAATGCAGGTTCCAAACATTACTAATCCAATCTCCCATTCCTATTATAGGTAAGCAGTGATAGTAAAAATCATGATGTACCTATTTTATGTGAGGTATTTTTAATATAGAGCAGCTGTTTCCTTGTAGAAGTTTGCTGAACTGATTTAATGATTGATATTTCATATGCACACTTTTACTCATACAAACACCGTATCTTTTAAACTAAAAAAGTTTTTTTTTTCAAATTGCCTCAAAATTTTTTTTTCTTCTTAAGTGTAATTATAAAATGATAAAACATTTAACTTTTCCCTTAGACAATTCCCTGTGCCTGTAGAATGTTTGTCTGTTTGGTTGTTTTTTTTCCCTTCAAAATTCTAGATCTCTGGACAAGACACTTTTTTTTAAATTGATTTATATTTTTGCCAAAGATACAATTATTTTGGAAAAATGTCTGCTATCAAGAGCTATCTACTCTTTGCACAACTTATTCCAGCTACATACGGCAGGAAATCAGCAAGTAAAAAATGAAGTTTTCAAAACTGTAATGGAATTTTCAGCAAATAATTCAGAAAGCATGCAGAGAAGCAGCTTCTGGCAAAGTTTTTTCTAATAAAGGGTATTAAATAAAATGGTAAAAATATCTTTGTCCCAAATATACTGCATGATGGTCTGAATTATAATGAAATGCTGCCAGACACCATCAGACTGCAACCATAGTATTGTCTCACAAGGTGGCACAATTACTCTTCATATTGTGCATGTATATCTTAGCCACCAATGAAGTGGTTAACATCTACTCAGCCTCCCAGCATAGCTGTAAAAGAGCCTACTTGTATTCAATTTCAGAAAGCATAAGTAAGGTAGATAGTCTTCGGGCCCAGTCCAAGGCTTGTTGAAATCAAGAAGCTTTCCAGTGTCTTTCATGGAAATTTAATGGTTTATCCACACCATTTTTATAATTGCTTTTAACTTTCAACAGTATTTTTACAGAGATAATTTTCTTAAGGACAGCTTACACTGTATGCACTAAGCTACCTTTCTTTCTTTGTTTTGAATTTTGAATTTGATTACTTTTCCATACTATTATGCAGCAGATAGGACACACTTTCTGGTGTGACGTATTGCTACCTGAACCCACTTGGACTAAATTGTGTAGCAGTCTTGTATGCTGGACTTCACGATCCTACGCAGGCTAAGCAGCTCTTTTCTGATTTTGGCCATGACTCTGAAAGCTGATCTTCAAAAAGGAAAATACACTGGTCATCAAGCATTGCAATTGCAGTTTTAAATTATAACTGCACCTAGTAAACCAGAGAGGTCCTTTTAGTGATAAATAAGGGAATACCATGAACAACAAATACTTGCCCAACTCTACTTATTTTCAGTTCTGAAAAGTTCCCTCAGCAGATCAACTCAGGTCCTTCGAACAATCCCCTTTGAAATAGGCACCTACACATAAACATGGCTTGTAATTCCTTAATTCTGTGGAAATCTTTATCTTAGTCAAAAGAC
Source organism: Scopus umbretta (assembly GCA_013400535.1). Lineage (NCBI taxonomy): Eukaryota > Metazoa > Chordata > Aves > Pelecaniformes > Scopidae > Scopus > Scopus umbretta. Next base: position 1,209 of record VZTL01095992.1, on the reverse strand, counting down.
CTAATGGAATAGTCCAATTAATATCTGTTTTCAGGTGAGGACTTCACCTTCCCCTGACTAGCAAAGAATTGTAAAATCACACAAGTTTCTGATGCCTCTAATGCACACGGAAGGGATGCAGCCATCTCTCAGCAAGCATCACCAGGTGCTGATTTGCAAAAGCACAAAACATCCTCTTCATTCCATTGAGTATCTAGATTATACATTGTATAGAAAATGTTTAGGGGGAAAAAAAGAGGAATTTAGAGTTACAATTCTTCCATTTTCTTTTAAAAGCTCTTCTGCCATGCTTTCCACTGCTGCACGTGATTGGCTACAGCAGACAATATATTAAACTTCTCAGGAAAAATAAGCTCATAATGCTTAGCTCTCATCTGGCTTGTAGGAATCTTAGTACGCTTACTAATAGACACAGCTAGGAAAAAGAACTAGAAGGTGCACTGACACACCATAATCCTACCAAGTTCAATGAAACTGCTTCTAAGTAAATTCAAAACACTTACCTACTGCAGAAGTGGCTCCTGATTAGAATCCTTGATATTTTGCTCTCTTAATATTTCAGTATAATTCTTTCTGTTCTTAATTCAAACTTTGGAAATTCATCTCTAGGATCAGGATGGAAAAGCGACATAATATACAAATGAGAACTATTTTTTTTCCTAGATTTATATAACAATTGCAAAAGAATGTTCTTGCAATATTTAATGCAAAGAATGAGTCTTGTAAGTATCATTATTTGTCCTTCATCCAGACATTTCAAGTCACAGACTAGAAGCAGACTGCATTCCAACAGACTACTTTGATGCCAAGTCTGAGGAAAGGTGATATTTGACTAAAATTCCTAGCAAATTTGGAAAAAAAGTTCAGTTTGTTATCAACTTGTTAATATCCTCTTCAACAACTCTTAAAAAAGGAAGGTGTAAAATAAAACATTGTAGGAAAATCATCAACCCAACATGCCTAGAATCAGAAAAAAGCGTGTTTAAAAGAATTCTGGGCTCACAGTTCTCTCCTTTTAAATTTTACTTTTAAGATGTCACAGGGTTCAGTGACACTAAATGTTGGAGGAGGGTGTGTGTATGTGTTTATTGTCACTCTTGTTTTGGCTGATTTATAGTGGGAGATAACAATTCAGTTCTTCCTCTGGGAGCAATAGTTGCTCACCTCTGTAGGCATCCTGTTGTTTCCTTTCTAGAGCTTTCCTCTAAG
>VZTL01095991.1:0-17899 GCA_013400535.1 Scopus umbretta | reverse complement strand
GATGCACAGTGGGTAAGGAATTTAGCTTGCGTATTTAGCGCTGGATGCAGTCTACTTTTGTCCGTGATATGGAGAACCTGATGACTTTAAAGCAAACTAAGATCTATTTCAGTTGTAGGTAGATGGTTGCAAAAGGAGGGGAGCCTAATGCAACCAAAAAAACAGTGGTGTCCTGGACAGAATTGCCAGGTGTGGCCTGGTTTACTTGCTAAAATCCAGGGATTAGCATGGCAAGTTTCGATAGATCTCAAGCTATATTTTTCATAACTAGTGGAAGTATGTCACAGTACGGACACCTCATAAAACACTGCAGATTACCTTTGTGGCATGTCATAGCAATATTGGTGATAAAATTGGAGATGTCTTTAAAGTACTACCTTAAAGGACTGCAGTGAAACTGGTGGTTTCTCCTGGCCTTTCTGCTCGTGATGCTTCATTCGTAGGTCTGTGTCAGGAGCTGCCTTGTTTGAGAATATCTGTTATTCTCCATACAACAAAGTTATTACAAAAAGTTCAGTATAGCTGTGGTAGCTTTAATATGTGGATTATGTCACAAGTAAAATGATCTTAGCTTCAACAGGTTCCTAACTGCACTTTTATGTCCTGAAATACCTGAGCGATAGCTGACAGCCCTCTATTTCGGAAAGGTGGAGAGCAAGAATGGTGGCTGACAGGTAGCCACTGCCTCCCTGCAGAACGTCTGACCAAGTGAGCTTGCACCAGGAGAAGTCCCTGAGGTCTCTATTCCTCCACATGGCTCTCTGTCCATGAACCCAGGGTGGCGGTAGGCTCCTCCTGATGTCTACAGGCTCCATCCTTTCCCCTTTGTCAGAGGAGAGAAACTTTTTCAAAAGATGGCTGAGAACTCACTACCTGGTTTAACCCCATCCCTCAACACAAAATTCCTTTATTTAACTGGACTAACAAGGGAGAAAAAAAATAAATAATCAACTAATTCAGTTGATAAACATCACACATGTATCGCTGTAATCACTTGACCTGGATTTCTATAGTGTGCTCCTTGGGAGTGTTATCAGATACCAGTATGTTAAATGTCCAGTGGAATGAGAATATCTGCTCATTGTCTTTCACCTGCTCAAGGCTTCCAACATCATCTGTGATTACAATTTTTCTTAGTTTCCTTGGATTAAGGGGAAAGATGGCCTTGCCAGTGTTGAGGAATTTTTCTAAGTTTTCTAGATTTCTACGTACATGCAAATCCGGACTGCTCACCTATAGCTGGAGTCCCTAATTCTTTGACTGTGTTTTGCTTCAAAGCCGGGCAAAGCAGCCAACCATTTGACTTTAAATGGTGGAATGTTTTATTAATGAAATTATCCAAATACTGGGTAGCAGGAAAATCATAAATTTGCTGACAATACTGTTTCCATATTAAAAGCACAAAACTAGGCAGTAACATAGTGTATCAGACAGCTTTGAATACACACGGGAGTCTTAAATAACAGCAAAAAAAGCTGTTCAGAATTGAACCTCCCGTAAGCATTTTGGTTCTTGGGAAGGATGTGTTTTCTGATCAGTCTAACTGGAGGCATAACTTTTTTCCTAGCTCAAGTCAGTGAGTATAACAAAATGAGAAAACACAATGTCTGGAGGAGCAGCTCACCTCATCTGCGTTCTTATTGCTGCCTTCTCCTGTCCCTGCCTATGACCTGATTGGTGGTGTCATTTTCCCTTTTTCCCCAGCAGTGACACTGGGTTTATGGGTTTACATGAGTGTGGACAAATCTCAGCTCACTGAGGTTTGATCTGTCATCTAAATCTGCTTAATAGCCTTTACTGGACTTAGGTAATGCATGTAATCACGTTGGTCTATTTGCGCTGCAGGAGAGGAATTGCAGAGGCGCGGAGCCACAGCAGCTATCCCTTACCTGGGAGTGGGAAAGGATTCAGCTCTGTGGCTGCCTGTGGCTGTTTGCTTGTTTGACCTGCAAGTTGCATTTCCAGCATTTATAGCTAACTTTGGCTCTCTTTTTGTGAGCAGTGCTACTAAATGTTAAGGATACCACTGGAAACTACTCGGGGCAAAAATGTTACCTGTACTTTGTTCAAAAGGTGTTATAAATAATTTTTAGTAAAAACTAATTCTTAGACAAAGACATGCTGAGTGTATGTATGAAAAGAATGCTTTTGAAAGATACTACTGTAGGACAGTTCCTTTGAACCTAAGCCTGGTGTTAATGTCAGTGATGCACAGCTTGTTTTGAAACTCTGGTAGTCTGTATTAAGTAGACAGATGCTCCTTTGTATTTAGTGAACGACTTAATTTCTTCAAACCCTTGCCCAAAGTGCCTATGTAGTCAATTTTTGTATGTTGGAAAAAAATCTCTTTCCCTAAAAGCTGAAGTCTTTATTTAGCAAAATGTAATGGGTTTTTTATATGTTGTAAGTCTGAGCAAATCATTTAAGCATCTATCATATAAACTGCTGAGAACTTTAGTAAGCGCCTTACTTCTGTTTTCTTTTTTTAAGGATTAATTTTATTTTCATAGCATCTTTCAGCACAAAGGATACAAATAATTATAGAAATACTGTGGTTTTAAGGTGGAAAAATAAGCCAGTTGGTGCAAAAGAGAGATTAAAGTTTCTTGTGGTTTGTTTTGGTTTTTTTTTTTTTTAAATAAATACAAGGACCTGTGTTTCACTGGTGTCTCCAGAGTAGTTCATTATAGTAGTTCCTGTAATTCATGTAGGACTAGCGTACAGAATTTGGTTTGTCCGTTTACTAAGTAACAAATAGCACAATGTAGTATGATTTTGTGCTGAACAATATTTTACCTTTAATGAAATAGATTATCAGCTAAGAAACTGGGAACTGACTAGTGACCTTTTATGTGAATCTCTTTCAGGCACCTTTTTGGGCATACCTCCTGGGTGCATTAGGACTTTTTATCTACCAGTCTCTGGATGCCATTGATGGGAAGCAAGCCAGAAGAACAAACAGTAGTTCTCCACTAGGAGAACTCTTTGATCATGGTTGCGACTCTATTTCCACAGGTAGCCTTAACCTACTGTTACCCATCCTAGTCTTAAAAAAGTTACCTGTTTTCAAGAGGAACTGATTAATCACAGATCTGTTGAAGCTGGAAAGGGCCTCTGGAGATCATCTAGTCCAGCCCCCTGCTCAAAGCAGGGTCAGCACGTTCCCTTCTTTTAGAACAACTTCACCATCTCCTGGTCACTGCAGCCAAGGCTGCCCCTGACCTTTGCATCCCTGACCAATATCAAGGAGCATATTTCAGAAGTACCTTTGGCAGATGTTGGGTAACACACGTTCTCTTCTTTCTTCCTGGACATCTTCACGTACAGTGCTCTTTGAATGAGCTAGGTGCTGAACAAAGAATTCTGTAAGAGCATGCTTAGAGATTCTTTATGATACATAGCCTGTGTTTTCCAGTAAGGTACAGGTGATGCCTAATACAGGATTTTAAGGACCTAAAAGACTGATGCTGGCATGTGAAACTAAGGATTCCACTTTAGGAGTGAGCTGCCAAAATACCAGTTTTGGTAATAGGGCATCCAGCCTGGCACTTAAGAGAAGGATAATTTATATTTCTTAGAAGAATGAGTTTAAAAAAGTTGATTTGGAGTCCTTAAAAAGTAAGCCTTGCTCAGTTTTACTTTCCGTAACTTCGCTGCTGTTGGTGGCAATGCCTGTACTTCTATAAAAGCTTAATGGCTAAAACATTTGTCCTGGCATTTGGTGCAGTCTTTACACCTCACTTCCCAGAAAACTGCCACTACCAGTCTCTCTGAGCTGGGCCCTTCAGGTGAAGCTGTCAGTGTCACAAAGAGCACAAGATGGCAAGGCCAGAAGAAGGGAGAACGACCGCTGTAGGCTAGAAGGTGGGGCCCTCGCTTGGAAGAAGAGTCCTGTGTTTTGGTCTCTCCTGCCAGGACTGTCCCTGATGTTAGTTAGCTACTCAGTAAAGTATCAGTCATATCATTACTTTGTTACAGTGATGTAAAATGCCTTGTGATTTTTATTTTTTTTTTCTGTCTTAACTGCAAGCAAAGAGGGTATATGACTAACATGTTCATTTCTGCTTTTCAGTTTTTGTTGTCCTTGGATCCTGCATAGCAATCCGACTAGGAACAAACCCTGACTGGTTGTTTTTCTGTTGTTTTGTGGGACTGTTCATGTTCTATTCTGCTCACTGGCAGACATATGTATCAGGCATACTAAGGTTTGGAAAGTAAGTAGGCATCTTTAGAAGTATGTGTGGCTTAATGTCTGAGACTGCTAGCTACTTGATTTCCATTTCTTCTTGTTTTTTTCCCCTTCTCTCTCTTCTTCTCACCTTCTTCCTCATCTCCCTTCCACCCTAGCAGAGTTGTGTTTTACCTGGCAAGAACTGTAAAACTCTGCATAACACTGAGCAGAGCTGTTCTTTTAGCAGCTGATTTTAGCTATATATGCTTTGTTTGCATGCATTTGGCTCTTCTGTCTGTGAATTTGTTCTCGGTCCCCGTACAAGCACCATGCAGGCTCAGGCCAGAGGAGTCTTGCCTGCAGTGTAAACAAGTGCTCTGTGTAGGAGTAGGAAGAAAGCAAGCATCTACAGTATCTCCCTTTGTTACCTCCCAGCCAGCGAACAGTTTCAGCCCAGAGGACTCTGAACCACATGCATTTTTAGAGAAATTCCTGTGCTAATGGATTTCTCTTCCATAGACATCGTCAGCCTTCCTTCGAACAAACTCTCGGCATCCATTGCATCCTTTGTCAAGCAGGTCACAGAGCTATGGCAATGCTTGAAGAATTACCCCAGGTTTATTTGAGGGCTTTGCTTTTAACCTGGCTCATACTGGTTTTGATGTCCTTCATGTTTTGTGTTATGTCACAACTCTAGTAATTGCTGTGATGCTGTTCTTATCTGGGTAGAAATTTCATCTGTTCTCACTGCAGTGTGGGAAGAGGAGTCATGACATTTATGTAGAAGATAACCATTTCAATTTAACTCCTAATAGTGTGGGGATTGCTGCAGCTGTGGTGGTGCCTAGCCATGGCCTTCTGTTTTTAAACAATGAGCTGCACTTCAGTCATGATTTCTGAAAAGAGGAAAAGATCAGAGACTGCTTTAGCAGCAAAATTGGAAATATGCGATAGATGAAGGCTGTCCTTCTGATGCTCCTAGTCAGTCGTTAAAGGCACCTGTTTATAGTCCTACCTAGCTCTGACCTGCGAGAAGCACCTTAGCAAATCTGAGCATCACTGGGCACACAGGCTAGTGATCAGCTATCCTTGCGTACCGTTGGATGTCTGTATCAAAAGAAAGCTGTCTCGGTGGTAATGCCAAGAGCTCTTTTTATTTGCAGCAATGCATTTCACCACACAAACTATAACTCTTCTACCTGCCTACCCATCCTACTTATTTTAAAGGACATCTTGCGCTGTAAACAAAAACAGATGCTTTAGAGCGATGGCTGAAATAGGATGATACCTGTACATGACAGGGGGCTATAATGAAGGGAGGTGGACTATGCCATGAGCTCCGGGACTTTGCATAAATGATTGCTTTTCTGTGCCTTCCGTTCTTGCATAAAATGTGAGAATTTCCCTACATCAAGAAGGCACTGAGGCTCCCATGCCGCATTAAAATGTCTTCACTAAAAACTGGATGGCTTCTACATAAATATAGTGATAGTGCATAGTACAAGCAGTTCGGAATGGCCCGGTGTTCCACGCTTACTGTTTGAAGTTAAATAGACACAACTCTTCTCCAAGATAAGTTATTTCTGTTTAGTGAGAACAGTTCAGAGTTGTTTCAAGGCTCGCAATTTTATTTCTCTTAAGCACAGAGGTGAGAGACTAAATGAAGGCAATAGTATATTGCCCTACATATGGTAATACTTAATAATGTGGAGAGAAGCTTTCACTGAAGCTGTTCCTGAGTTGGTGGCACTTGATTTTAGAAGTCAAACGACAGATGAGAGAGTCCTAGTGCTGATGGCCAGGAAGGATCAGAGCAGCTGGGTACTGTGCCATTGTCAGGTTATGTAGAATACCGCAGAGTGTCTGATTAAAATCTTTGGACTCTGATTTGGGCTGTGTTGCAATCAACTGTCTGAGCCTCTGTAAAATTAAGTGCTAAACTTTAGCACATTTAATGAGTCAACTTCAAGTTTGAGCCTTCTCCAGCTGCCAACAACAGCAAGTGCAGTGCAGCTTAGAAATCCAGGTTTTAATAGTACAAGAGACCAAACTCTGAACGCTTGCACTTGCACATGGATGCTTTTGCATGACGTAACCAACGAGTTCAGTGTACAGCTACAGCAATGACTGGGCAGAGGCAACACTTCATCCCTGGCAGAGAGGGAAAAGCCCACTGCCAGCAGTGCTGCCCTGTTTCCCCCCTGCACAGGCTCTGTCACTTGACTTCAAGCCAATTCATGAAACAGGCAGAAGATTAAAAACCCACACGAGGCTAGCCAGCTGAACTGCCTCCCCTTGCAGACCAATGAGGACAACAGCTAGTGCAAGTGAGGGAGCGCAGTGGCGTAGGAAGGAGAGGACTACCCATTCCAACGGCTTCGGACAGTGACGAGCACCTCAGCATATCGTCTATTTGCAGTTCAAACTTTGGCTCTTCTAAGACTAAAAGTCTGAAACTTAGCACATTTTATCACTATCTTTCTGATGAAAGAAGAGAGTTTAATGTTGCTGTGATTAGCAAGGTCAGATAAATGTTTTCCATTAGCCAAGAGTTGATTCCTATCTCTGTTGAAAAATACAGTTTCCTGTGCTAAGCAAGTAATAATACGTGTTGACTTTGGTCATAATACCTTAAACCAGCAAATTTATTCTAACTGCTTAGAGAAATGTTGCATTTTAAACATCTGTTGTCAGTGTTTGCTGGTAACATCAGTACAAAGATCAGGTGCCTGTCTCAAAGTCTTTGGCAGCATAAACAGTACCTTAGACGTGCACTTACTTATTTTTTTTAATTTTAAAGCCTGATTGAAAATACTGATTCTTTCTCTCGAGCTGCTGCTTAGCTTTTTTTTTTTTTTTTGTATATATTCAGGTCTTCTCAAAACATTTCATCAATCAAATACATAAAGAAGGAGTTTGGCTATCTTGTCTAGAGAACAAAAAAGGTGGAATACAGAGTCTAGACTTTAGGGGGCATACAAAGCCACCTATTTTAAAACTGTTTTTATGGAAAAAAACCAAGATAGCAATGATATGTCCTCTGAAACAGGACAGATGCTTAACTATCCACTGACTCAGTCCTCAAAATACTGCCCTGATGTTTTGCAGGCTATATCTGTCAAGTTTTCATGATAGGATGGCTTCAAGAAATCCCTTCTGTCCCAGCCTGCAGGGTCCATACTTTTCTATGATATGCTGTTAATGAAAATGTTTGATTTCATTTGCTGTGCGCTTGCCTTAAACTTTGATTTGATGCTTATGCAGCAACAACTCTGTAAATTTATAGAAGATTCTCAAATAGTTAACAATGTATTCATTAAAGATTTTCCCCCTATGACAATTACATGTAGCTTGCTCTAGATGAGGAGTATAGGTTTAACTTTAAATCTTAACCAAAGATGCGTGCCTCCATATAGAGTATCTTTCTCAGTCAAGGAAAATTGTATTCTGTGTACATTGATGTGATTTGAAGTACTTTTCAGCAGATAATTTAAAGTCACTGTTTTTTTCTTTCCCCCCTCGCCTGCCTTACGCTTAGAGCAAAAAGACCTTTTCTTTAACTAAATGTCCCTTTTTTTCCTTCACAGAGCTGATGTAACTGAAGTGCAGCTAGCCATAACAATGCTGCTCTTGATATCTGCATACGGTGGAACAGCAATATGGGACTATAAGGTAAGTGCAGTAAGTATTCAGAGTTCCTGTTGAGTATTCAGTTCCTGTTAAGTGTTCACAGTTCCTATGGTATGTGAAGCTAGCTTGTGCAAGTACCATCAACACCTACTAGTTGTCTAATGTTCTGGTTTAGCTTACTGTACAAATGTAGGTTATTTTTATGTTGCAGTTAACTTAGATATAATGGTGTGACTTCCCATGCGCAAATTTAGAGCTCCACAGAGGAAAAAAAGACCCCATCTGCCACATACGAACTTCTGATCTGGAACTAATACTCTGCAGATGCTTTAACAAATGGGTTTCGTTCCGGTTTTATTTCTTTTATGTATTTTATTGCAAGACATGCATTTCTGTTTAAATGATTTACAGGAACCTTTATTTTAAAATTTAAAGATGAAATGCTTTAATCTGACAAAACCATGGGATGAAGTTAGAGGGGTTTTGCTTAAGTAATCCATATTTACGTGCCGATGGAGATGTACTGACTTTTAACAGTTATGTCAGAACCAACATAAACGTAAATATCTATATTTAAAGAATTGTTTTCTGTCCAAAAGCATTTCCCCATCTCTGGCTTTTATTCTGATCTTTAAAAACATTCTTTAGTAGATGGGATCAAAAGTATATTAGTCTAACATCTTCATCCTTTCTAGCGTCTTTACTCGGAAATGTATGGTTCTGCTTGGTTAGAGCACATGGAAGAGCTGAGACCATTCCATGATATTGATAACCAATGCAAATTAGTCTAAATATAAACCGCCAAGTAATTCAAATTAATTCACAAGTTTGCTCAGCAATTAAGAAATGTTTAGCCAAACTTTGTTTCCTTTCGCCATCTTGCAAGACACTTTTGCTCTACGTTCAAACAGCTTATTTTCATGTTGGAAAATAAAAGTAGGTGCATTAGACTTTAATTGTGATTGATGTTTCTTCAGTATTAAAATCTGTGGTAGTTATGCTGTATCTCAAAACAATCTATATTCAAAAATATAGTCAATGGTTTCAATTTATTACTACTTCTTTTTTTTAAATCCTCTGCTGCCTTTGGAAGTTTCCTTGAAACTGCAATTGATTCTGAAAGGTAACTGTTTAATTAAAAAGTTTGTATCTGCAGACTGTTTGAAGTGCAAAGATACAGCATACAAATAACATGTACCAAAACACACAGCAGGCAGATGGTGTTTGTGTTTCCTGTGGTTCAGTATTGTGCTACCCAGGGAAACAGAAGGAACTCTCCTTCTCCCCCCTCCCAGGCCCTGGTGACGCATGGACACCTTGTCTGTGTCAAGTTTTTGCTTATGTAGTAAAAATATTTGAAGAAAATCGTAAGGACAAACACAGTAAGATGTAGCTGAATTTTGAGACCAGAACTTAAGTACTCAAAAGTTGAGCTAAGCATTGTGAAAGAAATTCGTCGTCTCCTTAGTAAGGAAACAAATTCCAAACACTGTCCTCCTGAGCTTGTTCCCAGGAAAGCGAGAGTTCAAGTACAACAGTAGTTCAGTAGGTATCAGTAGCTTTATAAACCACTTTTTAAAAAAGCATTATCCTTAACTTTTAATATTTTTCTCTTGTTTTTCCTGCTAAGGTCCCTTTGGTGGGCTTAGAACTGAAGTTCTTTGCAGTTTTTGGCATACTGTGTGGAACAGCGCTTTCTTCTTTCAATTACTTCCGTGTCATCTTTGGTGGAGGGGTTGGAAAGAATGGATCTACAATAGCAGTAAGTTGCTCTGAAAAGCTGATTGAGGTTTGAATAATTTATGCCCGTAATTTGTTGCATTTCAGATGATCGTAAGCATTTTATCTGTTTAAGTGTTTAAGCAGACAAGCATATGAGTGTTAGATGGCTAAAGCGAAGACTTCGTTATTTGCCTTCTCTCTACCTGTTACTGGATTTCTTCTGTCACAGGAACCAGCAATGAATTTTCTTACAAAATTGATTAGTGGTCACTGTGCACAATGCACATTATGCATTGGCGTAATGCTAATGGACTTGCCCTGAGTTTTGACAGCTCTGGTTTTGTTTAACAGGATTTGCAATGTGTATAAAATCTGGACCTTACGGTGTGACTGAAGCCTAAGACAAATTTTCTGTCCATTTGTATTTCAGGGAACAAGTGTTCTTTCACCAGGCATGCACATTGGACTACTTATCACACTGGCCATTATGATCTATAAAAAGTCTACAAGTCAGCTGTTTGAGAAACATTCTTGCCTGTATGTCTTGACGTTTGGATTTGTGAATGCTAAAATCTCACAGAAGTTGGTGGTAAGGAATTTTGTTTCAGTCCTAAACCTCCTAAAACTAAACTGGTTCTTGGTTTAACGCTTGCCGGATCAGCGGGCACTGCAAGTTTTCCCATTCTGCTCTGTCACTGTACTACCAGTTTCATTGTGACCAAGACAGTGGACGAGACTCGGGCTCCTACAGAGAGATTATATATGACACTGATGCAAACACATACTTATTGTTGAATGTATTGGTTAGAACTTTCAGGCAGTATATAGGACTATACTGGCTGTCTTTAACATCGTAAGTGTGGTCCCTCGAGCCTTGCTAACAGTGCTGTGACTTCTGATTTAATTATCTGAAATAGGAATTTACTTTAATCATTCAAATGAAGAGGTAACTTTCTATCTTTATCTCTTCTGTCACTAAAAACCTCATCAATGGATTAAAAAAAAAATCTGCTGTACTACATGTTTGCTAACAACAGTAATCCAGCCAGCTGAATTTTTTTCTTTTTTTTTTTCCCTGGCATGACATTTTTCAAACACTAGAAAACAGGTATTCTACAGACTTTCTTGCTAAACAGGAGTTCACCTGGTGAGCTACTAACTTGGTTCAAGAGAGAGAACGCTGATAGGAAGACCGAGCCTTAAGATTGAACTTGAGGCAGTTCATCTATTCTGTCAGACACCTTGGCTCCCTTGCTCGTCCAGAGGACCCCTGGGTCCTCGTAACCAGCAGCCGTCACTGTATGTATGTCAACTCACTCCTGGGCACTTCTGAGCAAACCGCATTTCCCTTGATATTTCACGTGTAGCTTTGAGGACAGTCTGCTCCACAGGTAGCGGGGAAAGGATTTCTCACAGTTTTCTGATACTGTTTCAGGAGGCCTTGTCCTTCAGGCACTCCGGAGTGAGCGAACTGCAGTAGAAACTTAAGGCATGACCAGGTGGGAGGCCCAACGGAGGCACGCGCCAAGGTCTGTGCAGTTTGCGTGGATGTGCCAGAGCTGCTCCGTGGGCGCTAACCTTGCGTAGCTGCCAGATGCGAGACAGGAATTGCTCCCTGCAGCAGATCCCTTTAGCAGGAGAGATGCGTCCTCAGCTGGCTTTGAGTGGAAGCCTTTGTCCGCTCTCCTCTGGCCGTAAGCCTTTGTGGCTTGTCCTGTCTTTAGACTGGGATGCTCACAGGCTTTTCTGTGACCTTCGCTGTTCAGCATAAAGTTGAACGTTATATTATGCTAAGGGACCACTTTGTTCACAGGAACCTCTCAGTATTTTAATCATACCTGCCAAGTATCCACAAGCAAGGAATGACAGGGTGATTTCTTATGGCAAACCTGGCACCTAGACTACTCTCCTTCTGCCATTTTGGAGCTTCCTGGTATGGACTTTTCATACGTCCTTTATTAGGTCTCCAGCTTCTTAGAAAAGAACCTCTTTCTCTGCCTCTCAATTAAAGGTGAGCTTAAGTTGTCTCTAAGAATGCTAAATATGGAAGGATCAAGGTGTGTGGGGGGGAACAGATTCCCTCCATCCGCCCCCAGTAATCTTCTTTTCTTGGTCATTCTGTAAAAGTGTCTCTGTGCATACATCACACTCTCTACTAAACAGTGAAAACGAGTCTTGTCACCTAAGCAAAAGCCTAGTTTCTAGTTAGTTTTTGGCTAAGTAAAGCCAGAATTTTCAAGTTAGACTCGAAAACAACATTTCAAGTGAATAGTATTCATTTCCAGTAATACACTTGCATTGTCCAACCCTTCAAAGACAGCACTGAAAAAAACAAAAAGAGTGGGAAACCCCTGCAAATAGCTAAAATGCGCTGGTATAGGTGTAACTTCCAAAAGAACATTGAAGGACCTGTACACATTTCTTATATAATAAAGGCAACAAATACCAACTGATAATTCAAATAGCTGTTATCACTGCTTAAAGTGCTATATATTGATTGAATTAACCGGGAAAGAGGTTGCTTGGTCCTTGGGAAATAAACTGTCAGGGAGCAGCAGGCCGTGAATCCCTTGGCCTGCCTGCCGATTGCTTCCAAAGAACGGTGGACAGCAGGCTGTTGCTGGGCAAGGATATCACGCCGCTTTTCTGGTAGTTATGCTGACCTTGCAGTGATGCGGTTTTGTCTCTTTTGGTTTTTTCTTTCCTTCTTTTTTTTCTTTTCTTCTTTTATTTTTTTAAACATAGGTGGCTCACATGACGAAAAGTGAAATCTGTCTTCAGGACACTGCATTTATTGGGCCAGGACTTTTGTTTTTGGACCAGTACTTCAACAGTGTCATTGATGAATATATTGTTCTGTGGATTGCATTGGTAAGTGTTTTGTTTTATACTTTTCATTTGGAGCATATTTAAAGGAATGAATTCAGAACTGTCCCTGTCCCGTTCTGCTCTGCTGTTTCTGACTTGCTCAGATTTCAGCTGTCGCTGTGTAGGGAGTGCCAGGATGCGATGTAAACATGTATTTTGGGAGCTGACTGGCTTGCTTTCCTTGGAACAGAGATGTGAAAGTAAATTTACAGATCTCTCTTGTAATTATGCTTTAGTTCAGGTGGTTTGGTTGAAGTTATTCTGCGAACTGCAGACTAACCTTTGTTTACCAGACTTTGTAAGTGTTTAGGGCTGTTTGGTTTTGGGGGTTTGTGGTTTTCTTTTGTTGGTTGTGTGGGGGTTTTTTTTGTCCTTCTAAACAAGACCACTCTATATCTATACATTAAAATGCTTGTTAAACTTGTCACTTGGACAGATTGATTAAAGTATAGCTGAATTTATAGTAGGGACAATTTAAAAAAATATTTTTTTTTAACCTGTTCTGTTTTGTTCTTTTGAAGTTCATATCCTTGTTTGATATGCTGAGATATGCCACTGGTGTATGCCTACAGATTGCTGCTCATCTTCATATACACGTCTTCAGAATTTCATCTCATCAAGCTCCTGAACAGGTTCAAAACCATAATGACTGATTAAATAGGTGAAGGACAAGAGGAGGAGCAGTTAGGGGAATGTTGAATGAAGCAGCCTCTCTTCTTTGGGAAGACAGATTAAGCTTTTCAAGAAAATAGTTTTATGAGAAAGTTCACTCTATCACAGATATTAACAGATGTTAGAATTACTTAAACACAAAGTCCTGCAGATTCTGTTGTGACCAATACTTTTGAACCAGGACGTATTTCCCCTGCGTTCTTGGCATTGCAGCTGTTATTTCATACCATGAATAAGACAGTTAAAACTTTTGCCATTTCCTCTTAGGTAACCTTAATTCCGTACTTCTGGTCTGGTGAATGTAGACTGCAAACCAAGGCGCTACCAACCAGAATTCAAAGAGGAATTTCATTTTTCCCTAGACCAAGTGACCAATCTTCTAGTGTTAAGTTTCTAAAGTCTTCTTGGAATTGCTGTGAAGTGGTAGTCAGAGGTACCAATGAATACAGTACTGCATTATTAAGACTGCTAAAATGTGGCATCCGTGAGGTGAAACTACTCGTTAATCTCTGTTCTGGTATTTCTGAAGAACAAGCTACTGGATCAGTAGGATGAAGGAGGCATAGCTCAGGAAAATTCTCTTCTATTTCAACATACTGAGTGCCTTTAGGGTTCATGCATTTTCTAGTATCTAAGTACATAACCTACTGTTACTAAATACAATTGTAGCTTGCATTTTCTTTCAAGGCCGGTTTCTGGTTTATGGTCATGATAAGGTTTGCCTCATTGTACTCCATCATTATGTAGACTGTAGGTAGTTGCGTACTTGGAGGACACTAACTTTGCCTACCCTAACCTGTATCTGTGAAACTACACAAGTGAATGACAAAGTTCATTGATAAACTTAAATGACTGTGACTGTTTGACTGTGACAATGCAGCTCACCCGTATGTAATTCCCTCTGAAGAAATGCTTGCTGTCACTGTGTTCATCTACCTTAAAGCTACTATTTAATTTGTCTTGTAGCTATCGCTTCTTTATCCAAACAAAACTGCACAGAACTAAACCCTAATGTACAGTAAAACTCTCCAAAACAGAAAGTCAGGCCCAGCCTTTCTCTTTCTTTAAGAACAGACCCAGTGGCTAACATAACGTGCCTAGCTGAAGGGTTGCTGTTGTCATTAGAGAAAAGCTGAACAAAAGTAGCTTATTATCTGTACGAGCAAATCATGACTTGCACACAAACCCTATAAGCATAAGCTCCTTTACTATTTGAATATGATTTTCGTAAAAAGCTGTTGAATGTAACTGTCCGTTACCACTTCCAGTTGCTGACACGTAGCTGAGCTGTGAGTTCATGAAGTCCTTCCTGAATGCACAAATGCTATGGTTTGTTTTAAAAATACTACCACTGCAGCTTCCTAGCTGCGCGTTAATTCAGAAAGACTTCCTGAGGTCTTCAAGGAACTTTAAAAGTGGTGTGTTGTCTGCTAAATTTGGAAGGAATAAAACACCATCCACCATACTCCTGCCTAAGAAGGATATACTGATACATGTGAGGGATGACCGTAACAGTTACTGCCAGAGGACTGGCACTCCAAGTGCCGAGTATCAATTCCAAATGAATCCTACTGCTCCTGTTTGAGACTGGGAAAGACACAGCATCTACACATGCACTTAGCCTGAACCCAGGCCATGGGCAAACAGAAGAGAAGATGGTAAAGACCATTTCAGTTTGCGTGAACACTGGACAAATTAGCCACCTGATGAAAAGATTTAGGCAACTTTTTTTAGAATGAGAAGGTTTGGTTCCCCAGAACGCTCAAAAATGTGTCAGGTAGTAGTAGTAGGTGTAAGTAGTTTTAAGGATGTGATCTGGGCTATGTGGATGATGGGATACTAATGCAGAAAGCGGTCAGAAACCCAGAAATGTGAGGCAATACTAACAAATAACCTAGTATTGAAGATAGGAAGCAAAAACTGTTAACTGTATTTCCTAGCATCACCTCATTATCCTCAGAGGGCTGAGCCTCAGCAGCACAGTTACAAATTAGCATAGTGACTTCTTACCCACCAGAGGCCCCTACTGCCCCGTGCGTCCTTCTGGCAACGTAACTTCTGTCTGCTCCTTCCCCGAGTCCCAGCAGACGCAGAACAAAAAGAGCTGCATACCCAGTTGCTTGTTCAGTTTCGGTTGCCACCCAGTAGCTGAATTAGCCGTCACTAATCTGACTCCCAGAACTGGAGAACCATCATCAAATGACTTGATTCTGAACAAAAAATGCTAGTAAGCCGAGGAAAAGAATCCGTATGGACTGGTTTTGAAATACATTGTTATGAAAACATCACATTTGTGCATGTGGGTGTCTGGATGGTTTTTGTTTTATCTGCTATTGTATTAAATCTAAGCGTTAAATATGTTAGGAACTACCTAATTTGTAAAAATGGATATTCATGCGTAATGGTTTTCTGTAAAAACAAACTGCATGCAAGTGGAGCCGATTCTTTAATTTATATTGATTTACTGTAATGAGATACATGAAAGATAAATGCTTTATCCTTAAAACTTAGGCCTCCCTCAATTGCTAGTCATTTGGAATTGCAAAAAGTAATATTCCGTCTCAAAGGTTTGTAATAACTTGTACTAAATAGATGAGCTAGACTACTTTTAGCAGTGATTGTCCAAGAACTATACACCCCAAAACACATAATGTTTAATTATGCTTACTTGAGCAGATGCCATAAAAGCTGTGATGCTCAGCTTCTCATTCAACTAAAGAAGCCTGCTTTTTGGACAAATTACAGCAGTACATAAATCTCTTACTAGTACAAAGATATTACAATGCCTAGCCTAACAAAAGAGTTAACAACATTTACTTTAATTTACCATAATACACATCATTAAACAATCTTATGTGCGCTACATCGTACTCCGTGAACTTTTATAACGGCTGATAACGTCAGCAGACTAAATGTTGAAACTATGAAAATCTTGAAGTCTGCAGCTTGCGAAAAATGCTTCTGTTTGCACAATGTACCTAAAGGCACTACGTAAAATCTAGGTAATGCATTTTTCATTCATTCTGCTCATTGTTACAATTTGGCATTATAAAAAGTGAAACAATTTAAACCGTCCAAGGCTACTGAAAGAGTGAGTATTAAGTAGTTAAAGATGAACTGGACAGACAGTAAACGGTTTGGGGTCCATACCACCCTCCCCGAAGTAATAAATTTACTAATACGCACTCTTACACCATTATCAGGCACAAGATTAGAACAATCCATGAAAGCATTTAAGAGGATCTTTAAAACATTTAAATCTTAACATACTTCTCTATGGCTAATGCCTATACTTGTATCATGTTACTTAGGTACAAGTTGTTTCTCCATTGAGCCATCAGAATAACATGGACTGAAGAGACTTGCGAACCGTTGCCATCTCCTGCTGTTGCTGTTACAAGAAAAGGAGATAATACTGGAAAAAATGCTATATCAATATGATTCCTTTGAGCTAATTAAATGGATGTCAAATGACTTTTTTTACAGAATGTTCTATTTTTTGAATTTAACTAACTTCTTCATAGATCTGATACTTACGGTGTCCATCATAATCTTCTTCTGCAACATAGCCATTTCTTTACGGAGTTCACTTTGGGCACCAGCTAGAAGATTTTCATTGCTCTTCTCCAGCTCTTCCATGCTCTGAAATTAAGGATAATCTTAATTCAGAACTGTTCAGTGTCAAAGTGTTAATTTAAAACAAACCAACAACCATTATTCAGACTGCTATTTAATTTTTACAGCAGCAGCGGTCACTGATAATTGATCAGTTTTGCAATGAACTTGACAGACAAGTCATACAGGACTTTGTACTCCAGGCTGCATTCCTGTTTAAACACTATAGACCCTGTGAAACAACACAGACCCTGCGAAGGAAACGGTCCCCTCCACTCAGCATCTGTGGGGTGTCAGCTAGTTATCCTGCATTTCACCGAAGGTAAGAGTTCTACAAGAAAAGATTAAACGGACACCTTTCAGGAATGAAAGGGGTTTAATAGTATGACCACCTTGGAGACTTGAAGTAAGGAGTATAAAACTCATTAAACTTCCTTCTCTTTGCATGCTTCTCCCAAAATAAGCCAAGTAAAGCTCACTGGTTATCTTCGCTTTCGTACATACAGTTGCGGCTAACTCTGTGTTAGTTGTGTTTTCCTTGACTTGTACTTCACTAAGCTTATTTCAGGCTCGATTTCTACCTTTTGATTTCTTTGAGGAAAAAAATCAAAGTAATACTTGCCCTTCTCTTCAGTTTTTCATCTTTGATGAAGACATTTTTGACATTTTGGAACAGTCATTATTTATTAATGCTTCTGTAATAGCCTCTGTAAATTCTGACTATCTTAAACTAAGCGTTGCTCTATTTCAGATTTATTTTTCGAAGCTACCAGACTTGAAAGAAAACCCAACCATCTCATAGCTAACTGAAACGTCAAAAAGGGACTAGTTAGGAGATTACTTGAACAGAAATCATTGTTTGTCAAAAACTGACAGACTTGAATCTGCCCCATGTACCAGTATATATTGGGGGGCCACACAGCTGGAAAGCAGCTTGGCAGAAAAGGAGCTGGGGGTCCTGGTGGACACCAAGTTGAACGTGAGCCAACAGCGTGCCATTGCAGCAAAGGCGGCTACTGGTCTCCTAGGCTGCATTGGGAGGAGTGTTGCCAGCAGGCTGAAGGAGGTGATCTTTCCCCTCTAATCAGCACTGATGAGACCACACCTGGAGTGCTGTGTCCAGCTCCAGATGCCTCAGTGTAAGAAAGACATGGACATATGGGATAGAGCCCAATGAAGGGCCAGGAGCACTTCACTTATGAGGACAGGCCGAGAGAGCTG